>QEPC01009197.1:2337021-2351334 GCA_003113815.1 Sphenodon punctatus | reverse complement strand
TGTTGATGAGTGGGGGGGTGCGTGGGGATGCATGTGTGGCCATGTGCACACCCCGCCCACCCACCGAGCATGCACCAATGGACCCCTCACTCTGCAGGGGCTGTGTAAAAAAGGCCATAGAAGTCAATAGAATTCCGCTGGTGGAAAAAGAATTCAGTGAGTCTAAATGGTTTGCCAGGATGCTACATATAGTTTAAATAATCCTATATACCTAAGCCTTGGTGACAAAAGCATCAGTCCTGGCTGGTCTGCATAGGAGAAAAAATGGTAAATAAACTTGTTCTTTTTTTAGCTGATTAATAAAAGATCATCTTGGACAATACCTTCCAAATCTAATCCAAGGTACTTTTTGCCAAAATGATTTGACCTTTTCCTTGCCTATTTAAATGATTGCATGTAAATGTGGTGTTTGTGAATGCTGCCAAACTTAACTCTCCCCTGTTAAATTCTTTCTTAACAAAACATGTTCAGTATAGGCAGCTGCAATGGTAACTCCCCACAGTGTCCAATTATGCCTCTCCTTTAGACTGAAAGGACAATTAGTGCCTCTAGACAATCAACTTTTTGGTGTCTTTGTTGAAGCTCATCCATGTGGTCTGGACACTTGTTCACTAATAGCTAAAGTGAGACAAATTGAATAAGGCATATCATGAGTTCCAAATTAATGTTCACCTTTCACCTTTCGCTTCTCCACCTGCTCCTCGATGGATTGATTTAATAATACATTGTTGCTCTTTTGCTTGTCTTCATCCCAGGCTTACATCTTTCTCATTTTTTTACCCCACAGTGCATAAATGTTTTGGGTAAGCTCAAACATTCACTGCCCATCAGTGCCTCTTTTAAAGTAATAGTAGCACAAGTATTATCTGTTGATCCTGCTTTGAACCAGAGAGACATTGTTAACAGCAAAACAATACTTGTGTCTGTACAGACAGCAATGGAGACATTTATAGACATCTGGAACATTTCCATAGAATTTTACTGTATATAGATTTCTTTAGTTCTTCTATTACAAAGGGTGCTTTAATTTATTTATTTTACAACAATTTTAAAATTTGTAAGTCTGAAACAATTCCATAGTGTATAAATATAGGTACAGGATTTTGTTTACTAGGGATGGGAATTTCAGTTTTGGATAAAACCAAAAGTACCTGAAAATTGCCATTTCGGATTAATCTGAAATTTCGGTTCTTTTTCAGTTTCGGAACTATCAGAATTTTTGCATTGATTTTTTGTACTGGATTTTTTAACATTGTGGTTTGTTCCCTATTGAAAAAATTCAATGTTTAAAATCTGGTACAAAAATCAATGCAAACGATCAGATAGTACTGAAACTGAAAAAGAACCAAAATACATGAGAACCGAAACTGAAATTTTGCCCAGAGGCCTATCCCTATTGTTTACTTTTATTTTAAAAATTGAGACTTTTATTATTTTCACTTGTTTTGGATTGTGAAACAATTGAATGGTTTTGTGTTTTTTGTTTTTGTAAAAGTGGGTGTTGAACACGCTGACACAATAAAGCTGTTATTATTATTAATTATTATTATTATTGACCTTCTGGGACAGGCCCATGGTTGCTATGGCGGCCATGAACTCATGCTCGGCTCCCCCGAGAACCGCATCAGCATGAATGTTGAGGTCCCCCAAGACTATCGTCTTTGGAGACTGCAACACAACCTCCAACACAGCCTCCACCAGCACATGCAGGGAGGCCGCCGTACTGGTAGGTGCACGGTATACCAACAACACTCCAAAACTGTCCCCTGCCAAATTGAACACAAGATGGAGACTTTCAATGCCCACTATGGATCGCATTGGATACCTGCTCACAGACCAACACTCTTTAAAAATCATGGCTACACGACCCCCCTAACCGCGGCTGGTGCTGCATGGAATACCCGGCTAGAACAAGATCAGTCAAAATAGGCCCCGATTCATTGTCCAGCCAGGTTTCCATGTTACATGCGAGATCGGCGGCACAGTCCAGGATTACCTTGTGGACCGTCATTGCTTTGTTCGCTACTGACCTCGCATTTAACAGCACCACCACCAGGTTGGGGACCCCCTGACCGAGTCCTACCTGCTCTACACATTTGCATAAAAGTCGATTCTAGTTATTGGACTGGGTAAAATATCTAATAAAGACGCAGGCCACTTTTAGACAAGACACATTTGCACATGATTGTTAAAAAATGTGCTTGTTTTAATGCTCGTTTAAACACCGAAACCATTTTAAATGTGTATTTGCCATGAACGTGTAAAAGCCCAAACTGTTTTGAATGTGGTTTTCAAATAATACGCATTTTTAAAAACCAGTTTCGGCATCCTCCCGATCATCAAAGTTGCTCAAAACCAGTTTTTAAAAATGCGCATTATTTTTAAACCAGGGGATCCCCAACGTGGTGGTGGTGCTGTTAAATGCGAGGTCAGTGGCGAACAAAGCAATGACAGTCCACGAGGTAATCCTGGACTGTGCCGCCGATTTTAAACATTGGCCGCGTTACCAATTTTTTAACATTACGGCCATTGAAGTTAATGGCCACAATGTAAAAAAAACCGGTAAACTGCCCAATGTTAAAAATCTGGTATGCCGATACTGGTAAATCCGGTACTGGGGAGATCCGATATCGGTAAATCCAATATCCGGTATTCTCCCCGGCGTCCCACCCCTACTCCATAGCAATGAAGAACAGGACCTCGCCATCTTCTTGGGGTCAGCTTTTTAGGTATTTGAAGAATAGACCCATTCACACACCCAACTTACCATAGGGGAGGGACAACCTGAGGTGCCTTCTGTCCTAAGCAGGTTATGATGAGGGTTTGATAGCATCACAGACCCCTTCACCGAATCTGTTCATGGCAGAGGAAGGTTTGTGAGAGGGCTGTGTGGATGGGTCCTTGTTTTGCATTTGGGTTTTCTCTGTTGCTTCAAGAATGAGGCAGAAGACTGGTAGTAGACTAAGTCGATAGGTGATGAATAGGTTGTAAATCACCTAATTTCACTGAGGAGTGCTGATTTGATCACCTCAAGAAGTAATAGAAGAGAGGAGCTTCGGATATAATCTCACTACCCTTCTGAACAGGAAGAGAACAACTTCCTATGACATCTTCTCCCTGCAAAAGACGTCTATTTCTCCCTTATTTATTTATTATTTTTATTTATTTATTTATTTATTTACATCTCGGGGCAACTTACAGAAGCAAAATATCAACAATAATAATAAAAAACACAAAAACCAACAATATCATTTTAAACTTCTATAAAACACATTCCCCCTCCCCCCACTACCCCATCCTCCCATCATCCCCTCCAAAGGCCTGGGCGAACAGCCAGGTCTTACAGGCTCGGCAAAAAGCCAACAGACCTGGGGCCAGGCGGACTTCCTCCGGAAGGGAGTTCCAGAGTCGCGGCACAGCCACTGAGAATGCCCTCTCCATTGTGGCCCTCCATTTTACATGAGGGACCTCCAGGAAGGTGCCCCCAACAGACCGAAGGGGTCATCCTGGGGCACGGAGGGCGAGGCAGTCCCTAAGATATGAGCGGCCTAGATCGTGTAGGGCTTTATAGGCCAACACCAACACCTTGAATCTGGCTCGGTACGCTATAGGCAGCCAGTGCAGAGCGCGGAGCACAGGCGTACTGTGCTCCCGTCGACGTGTGCTGATCAGTGTTGGCACACCAGGGAGAATAATTTCTGGCCTCCACTCCCTTTCTTGTTTCCTCCCTTATTTACAACCTATTTGCAAAACAAAACAAAAAGCAAGCACCTGGATTTTTTTGATTTTTTAAAATTGTTTTAAAAAAAACCATCCTGAACAACTGATCTAAAATGAAACCCTCGGGCAGCAAGCCACCACCCACTTACTCCAAAGTAGACCCCTTAAATCCCTGTTGGCTTTAGCAGAGCTTTAATGAAGCTATAAGTGATTAGTGGCTCACAGCCTTGGTCTCGCCTTCACATCTTTCACAATCGAGTAGGGAGAGTGGGTGTTAGGGATGTTTAAAAATTAATTTCTTTGCAAGCCGCTGCAAGATTGCAAGTTCTACTATGGAAACCAATAAGTATGGGTTGCCTTGACTACATGGGCAGAATACTCATTTTTAATGGGGAAAGTCATCCTTAATTATTTGATGTTGCTGCCTTTTTGCTCTACTTGTTTCTTATCTGTGTCAGATAAGATGGTATTAGAAGTATACTTATTACTCCAATCATCCAAGTCAGGCATGAAGTGGAAATAGATAAACCCATAATGTACAAATACCATTAATACCATGTCGCAATAGCCTGTTTTACCACTCATTTGAAGTGTAGCCTTCTATTCACTTTTCTTTATTGCGTATGATGCACAATATGTGGGACATGTCTGGTTGGTAAAACATAAATTTTGCTTAGCTTTGTGCAACATGTAACTTTGTTGCCCAATATCACTTTTAACACTTTTCCTTGATAGGGAACAAAGTGCTTTCCATATGCATGCATATGATGATCTCAATTTTCAGAGCTAAGACTTATTTATTAAGGCTCCAGTCTTCTCCGTTGGTGCAAGCCCCATTTGTTGCAATGGGTCTTCTGCTTGCTGAACGCTTTGAGGCATTTAAGTCATAATTGACATGAATGAAAATAATTTTCAGTTCTTATAACTGAAAATATATTTTTTCTCTAGGATGACCTTGGAAAGAATCCTAGATATATACCTACTCTTTTACTGATGTTCAGACAGAAAGCTATGTAATTGCCTTTAGTCATTTTTTACAGGATCCAAATGGTTATTTTTTATTATCATAATATTTATTAATCTCTATATTGTAACAATAAAATAAAACCTCCCAAAAGAATAAAAACCTAAGAATTACATTAATTAATTAAGCACACATACCATAAACATAGTAGAGGGTGAGGAATGGTGGGAGCTTGACGTTTGACACGTGGGGTAATTTCAGACATTACAAAAACATCTTTCACCCCAGTGGATTCCCTGTGGTGGTGGCATTACCGTGAACATCTGTTTGGTCCCGGACAGATGTTCACCATGATGAACCTCTGGCCGGCATCAAGCTTGACCACGGTTCTTGACCTCCGGCTGGCCGGAGGTCGAGAATCATGGTTAGAGCAGCCACGATCCGGGATGGGCCAAAAGTAACGTGTGTTACCTTTGGCCCATCCCAGATCGTGGACCCGACCATGATACGGGATTGGGCGCAGAAGCCTGATTGGCTGCTGCGCCTGCCTGTCTGCCCAAGGGCGGTTGGGAGGGGGAGCGCAGGGGAGGGGGGCTGTGTGGCCACACATCGCATCATGCAGTCCCGCCCCCTCCCTGATCCCTGGTAGCGATTAGGCCGGCACATCTAAAGATGGATGGCCTGATCACGGAGACGGATCCCGGTCCAGGGTTCAGCGTGGCGGACCGAAAGGCCCATCACGTCTGAAATTACCCATGTACACGTTACCTGGCGGGGGAGGAGAAAAATCTGTGAGGCAATTACATCTCTGTTGTCACAGGAATTAGTGCACATAGAAATGCGCTATTGCACTTTTATCCTGTGACAACACTGGCACATGATGGGATCCCCAGATGTAGCTCTAACACACACTGGTGTTTTCACTTGTTGTCATGGGAGAACGGCAGAATAATGCATTACTACATGCGCTAATTCCAGTGACAACAGAGTCGTGATTGCCCTCGCGGACATTTCCACCCCCTTCCTCCCACCAGGTAACTTGTGCTAGAACCCTTTATATACAACCAATATACATATATATTTAGAGGATACCGAACTACAAACAAATCAATGTATACATTTAACAGAGAATTCATATTCATATTTCATTACATCAAGCCCAATTATGTCTATTTGTCCATGTAAGCTTTTCATTAAAGCAACATGCATAAGTTCTTTTAACCATTGTGAGAATGAATATACGTTGGGAGTATTCCACTTCCTTAAAATTAACCATTTAGCAACCACAAATATAATAGCTAGCCATTCTTTCATAGAAGCAGGCAATGGTAAAGAGTCCATAATCCCCAATCTGCATAATTCAGCTGATGGTACCATGTTCGCTTTAAATATCTTAGAAAGTGCTACACACATGTTAAGTCAAAATTTAGTAATTCTAGGACAAAAGAATAAAATACGACTAAGAGACCTAACCTAGTTTCCACTTCGCCTGCACTAGTAATCCGAGGCTAGCCCTGCTTTAAATAATCTATCTGGGTCCAATAAAACCTATTTAAGATCAGTTCTGAAAAAATGTTAAAAGCAATTAATTAGATGTTTTACAAAGTGATTTCCAGATACTTTCCCATTTCTCATCTGTTAACAGTATCTGTAAAATCTTTTTCTATTTACCTTTAATGTTAACATCCGCTGGATATAATAGCTTATTGAACCATTTGTATGTATTACCAACAAAGTGAGATTTATCATTAGATTAAAACACATATTTTTCCAAATTTATGTATGATAAATTATTCCATATATTCCCACATGTCTTATTAAACTAAGCACAAAGATTTTTGTAAAATATCTCATGGTCATTACATAATTGAAACTTATTACATATATAAACAAAAGCTCCAAGACGACCATCCCTAATTATGGAATTTATTGTAACTATATCCTTTCTTTTCCAGATATGTGAAATTCCTGTGTTATCGCTAAACTTCAATTGCGGATGTGCCCATAAGGGAATAAAGGGAGAAGAATCTTGTTAAATCAGAAGATGTTAAAACTTTAATTTTCTGCAATACACTCCAAATCTCCATATTCTTAAACAGTGACAGATCCCAAATTTCTATAAACCTTATGAACTACCTGTATTTCAGGCATTTATGACTATTTATCTACCAGTTGCACCAATGTTTTGGTGTGGATATTCCATTCTGAGGGCAGTGACAACAACAACAAGATATTCCTCAGCATTTTTTGTTTCCATTTCTTGTGTGTGAAAAAGCAGAGTCTATTCTCTTAAGCATCCAAAACTCTTCCTCTTCATGAAAGCATCCAAGAAAGCATCCAAAACTCTTCCTCTTCATGTCTAGATTTTACCTTTATTGCCAACATAGATTACAAGTAAATGTAAACCTCCTGGTTTTCACAGAGGCAAGTGAAAGATGAACCAGATCCACAGGTTTCAATGAGCAGTTGTTAGAGGAGATCTAGTAGGAAAGAGGAATATGGAAACTGGAGTAGCAAAGCAGAAAAATCTTATGCAAACTCTGCAGCCTATTTACGCAAGGGCACCTTTCTACCTTATAGCAAAAGCTTTTGAAAATCTTTTTAAAACTTCAGCATTTGCAAGACACAGAAACCAGCCGGGAGTGCTGGGGAGCTTGGACTCTTGGCCGGGACATGTCGCTATCAGAGGTCAGTCCCACATGCTTCCCCCGCCCCTGGTCCATGGCAGGGGTAGCATGTGGAGGCTGCTGGGGGTACCCACCCAGGGAGCTGCCCATTTGACCCCCCCACCCCACTCACTCCATGTGCATGGGCACTCCAAAGCCATCCCACTCAGCAGACACAGACGTGTCCCTCAGCCATGTTCATTTAAAAATGGCCAAATAGGTATTTGTTTGCATTCACAAATAATGGGCACAATCCTAAACCCAACACGTGTGCTTTATGCATATGCCATAGTATGGTTGGATGTGGGGTTGCATGGGAGGTATGTGTGTGTGGTGAGTGCACAGCACGCAGGAGTTAGAATTGATCCCAGTATTCACATTTTTGGATAGCCTTCCGAATATCCTACAACTGAAATGGATATCTGCTTCTTCAGATAACCAGTTTGTTTTTTTAATTTCTGTTGTTACGTTATTTTGGCTACTTTCTTTTGGCTAGCGCTAATGGTGCCTAAATAAAATAACTGAAATACCAAATAACCAAAATGAGTGAATCAAAATTCCAAAATAAATTAAATAAACCTGAATGACCGAAACTGATATCTGAAAAACTAGGAATGAATCCTACTGAGACGACAATCATCGAGTCTCCCACTCCAGAGTATTCCTATGAATTAAACTGGGACTAAACCAAAAGAAATTTATCAAAATATTTATTATTATCAAAATTTGATAACCCACCCCCTCCTGCCAAGGCAGCTCAGGGCTTGTATTTTATATACAATAAAATATAAATGATTTGATGATTTTGCCTAAAGTATACTCGGATAAAGCCATATTTCTGAGAAGGGTGTCTACACTTACTATGAAAACTGCAAGTGATGAGGCAATCCACCAACTTTCTTGGTAGTTCATTCCAATCATTAATCACTCTTGCTGTCAAAATATTTGATTTTTTCTCCCTAATTTGACTTAGTTCAGCACTAACTTCCAGCCATTTGTTCTTATTATACTTTCCTCTGCTTGATAAGAGCCCATTCATACCTAGTGGTTTCTCCCCCAAATGATACTTCAGTATAATCATGTCATCCCTGAACCACTGTTTTGATAAACTAAATGAATAGACTTCCTTAAGCTTCTTGACAGAAGACTTTCCTTCCCTTAAAAATCATTCTTCAGACTCTTCTCTTGACCTCTCAAATTTTTCAACATCGATTTTGGTGTAAGCATCTCAAAAGGGGACCCTCTATTCTGGCAGTGGCTTCACTGCTGCTGTATTATGGAGAGGAAAGTTATTCCACTCCTACTCATTTCTAATCCATCAATACATCCCAGGGTTGCATTAAACCTTTGTGCCAAAGCATCACACTTGGAGCTCATGTTTATTTGACTGAAGAGGATTATAGCTGTGTTTAAAAGAGGTGTGGACAAATTTCTGGAAGATAGGTCCATTAGGAGGTATTAGCCAGACAGAATCAAGGAACATAATGGGTGCTGGGGGAAAACAACAGGGAATGGATCCCCCATTGTGACCTGTTGGGTGCTTCTCCCAAGCCACCGTGATTGGCCACTGTCGGAGACAGGATGCTGGGCTAGATGAACCATTGGTCTGACCCAGTATGGCACTTCTTATGTTCTTAGGAGTAATAGTGGAAAAAAGGTGAAAACATACACATCAGGGGTGAAGCGGATCCCTGGATGTCCCCAGGTATGTAAAAACGTGCCTGCCACTTTCTGGGTTGGCAAGCAGCATGGTACAGAGGTGTCTGGGATGCCCTGCTGCCCCCACCCTGTGGGTAGGGGGGGAACCCAACAAACATGTGGGCAGCCAGCCACGCCCTGCTTTCAGAGCCCCAACCCTGTCATGACAGGCAGTCATGGTGATGGATAGGTGAGGTCAAACAGATGCACAGGCTTCCCTTTAAATAGAAGCCTAAGACTAAGTTAGCATCATACAATGAAAACAATTAGGGAGATGTTAGGGTTTGTCCGTGTGTGTGGCTCTTGACCTGGGATGATCGCCCGGGATGTCCTGGAGGATGTGTCCTGGGCCAGCTGCCTACCTGCCCTGGGGCATCCACAGGCCAACATCTGGTGGCAAGGGAACAGACGAGTGGGTGAGTCCCAGGACCATCTGTTTTCACCCAAAGTTATTGCTGATCAGGATGCGTTTCCCTCTTCCGTAGTTTTGGCCTAGAGATTCTTGGATCTTAGGTTTATGTTCTTGAATTTCACTGTATGATCCCATGCACTTCACTCCATAAGCACAGACTGCCATTATTTCTCCTATGATTTATTTCTCATTAAATGGTTTACCCCTGGGATCAGGATACCTGCATAGTGCAGTGTACAGTCACATGAAACAAGGGGTTTATCTCTGCGAGCTGTTGTAATTCACAGTAGTTTTAACAAAAAAGGTGAATGCCAAGCAAAAGGAACTGATTCAATTATAGTTAGTTAAACCTGTAGTGAACTGAAACATTTTTCAGGATCAGTCTCCAACAGATCTCCTTTGAAGTAAGCCTTAGTATTTCCTAGCTCTCAGTAATCCTCTGTAACTCTCAAATCTAAAGTATCTGTACTGAAATCTTTTAAAATCATATAATGGTTATTAATATGAGAAGACATATATTTACTTCTTGAACCTCGCCTCCCCTCCCTTTGTCCATTCTAGATGGTAAAATCTGGGGGGGGGGGCGGAGGGGGGGAGAGTGGCAGCTTTGCTGTGCTGCCTGCTTGAGTGCCAGATTTCCCTCACGTGTTTCTTCTGTTCTCCTCCTCTCTTCATGTAGGAGCAGTGTAATAAAGTGGCCAGTTGCCCTGAAGGTGGCAGCCTTCGGGCGGTGGCCAAAGAGTTTGTTGGTGGGCCATTTGTAGGCGGAAGTGGCTGTGGCCGCCAGCATCCCTACCGGTTCCAGAAGATCATTTTGCATTGTCATGTAGTAAATTGGTTCTTGAATGATAATATAGTAACTTGGGCTATTATAAAAGTCCAAAGGTAGAACTTAGGGTATCTATATTCAGAGACGGGGGACTGAAGGGGGAATTGTTTGCTTTAGACTATGTTTTTTACAAGAAAGTTGAGTATCGTGCCCCTATTGGAGAATACTAGCTGTAATAAGCTGGCTCAGGGTCAATCCAAAATCACAAAGTTTCTCACCCGAAAATCTGAAGCTGTAGTACAAAATAATAACCCTGGCAATTTGTTTGCTACCTAGTGGCAAGGGGCTTAAGAATTCTAAGATGGAGGCGGGACAAGGAGGCGGAGTTAGCCCTGTGCCCTCTGATACAGGAAAGGAGGTACCAGAGTTAAACACACTGGCTAGTGGAGGAGCGGGCCAGTCCCAGATGGATGATGGTCTTAGCCTAACTGAGATCCTAAGTAATCAATGTAAAGTGAGTGGAGATTTTCTTACTCTCTTGTTTGGGGATTTAGGAGTAATTAGAGCCACCCTGTTAGATCTCAGGGAACTTCTAGTAATTTTGACTAATAGAGGAACTACTGGGCAGGAAGTAGAAAGGTATAGTGGTAGCTAAAATCTGCTCTAAGCAGAGTGAGAAGGTAAAATAGAAACCCAAGCCGGTAAAGGTAATGGAGAAAAAGAGCAGGAATATTAAAGGAATGAAGAGGATGAAGGTTCCATAACAATCAGGAAAATGAACTTCAAGCGACTGTTTAGTTTGCCTGAGGGCGAAATATAGTGCGAAGGAGGGTTAAAAAATGGAGAGGGAAACATCGTAAAATAGTGGAGAACAAGGAAGGAGTTGTGGAGCAAACAGTTTTGTTATGCTTTGGGGAAGGAGATCTTGAGAGCCAGGATCCTTGGTCCTTTTTGGAAGCAAATGGAGACCTGATCAGTAAAACATCATAAGAGGATAAAACTAGCATCCCCACAGTTGGGATGGAAGCTGCATCTGATTGGCTTTTGGCTTTTATTAATTATCCCAAACCCAAAGGTTTTCTAACTCAACCTGACTGTAGGCATCACTTCTTACAACTAATGGCAAAGTTCCTGGGTGTGATTTTACTACAATGGAGATAGTGCAGATTAAGTATTTCTTTTATAATTATAAAAAGGCTAGGGCCCTAATAACTTTCAAGTCTGCTGATGTAGCCAGCAAGCTTTACTCCCAGAAGCTCCTGTTCTCCAAATTGGACATTCTAATGCTGAGGTGTTTTGAGAATACCTCCTCACCACGTTCGTGGGCCTATTGAGAAATATTCAAGAGGCCCCCCATGTTTAACATCTACAGTATATAGGCAAGACCCACCTCTGGGGATCCTGGTGGATCTGAAGAAGGGAAAAGTGGAAAAGGAGATGGAAGAGCCTCAGGATTTAATGATTCTTACAGCTAAAAGTATGGAGAAGGGAGCTGAGGACATAGAATTACAGTTATCTTCTCCAAGGAGTGATAAAGGGGAGGCAAAGATTGAATGCTGGCAGATCCGCTCACCAGACATCAGTAGCAGACCCAAGTCCCCGCTGGGAACTGGAGGAAGTGGTTCTGTTAGCCTCCTATGATAATCTGCCATTAGAGGAACGACTTAAGGCAAGGTGGGAAAGGCTATTAGAAATTGGGGTGGTGGGGGTGGTGGAGGGGAACAGTCGGTTCCCCTGGTCCTGGTGGTGGACCTAAAGTGGAATTGTAGTGAGGCCAAGAGTCATTTTGTAACCGTTGAAGGCCCCCCTATCTCAGGGCCAGTAATCTCTGGCTTGTTGGCGGTACCGACCCTCTCTAGGAGTGGGCAGACCTGGCAAGAAATGAGGGTCTTGGAACCCCGGGGAATTAGGGGATCAATATGGTGCCTGAGACCCCATGTAGATGCCCAGGAAGCAGGGATACATCGGTTGACAAATGTGGCCACTTTGGTGTCAGCAGCTTTTGCGGTAGAAGACTGACAGAGGGAGGAGACTGTGGAGGGTAAGGGGGAGCTAGAGCAGTGATTACTGATTAGGGTCATCTCATGGAACATCACAGGATGGAAAAACAAGGGGTGTGATAAACAATTCCTTGCCTTTTTGCAGGGCTTTGACATCTTCCTCCTACAAGAGACATGGATAGTGGCTGTAGATAAGCCTGAATTGGATGGGTTTAGGGGTTGGTATAAAGCAGCACAGACCCCCAGAGAAGAAGCCACCCAAGGTGAGATCTAGTTTGAAACCCATTGGGCAACTTTTATTTCTACAAAACTGAATGTAGACTGTTCTCAAATATCTACTGACTTGGATAACTTTATGTTAATTCGGTGTCATTTTTATGATTGGAATTTATCTCTTCAGCTGGCTAATGTGTACCTCCCCCCGGGGGGCTCAAAGCAGGTGAGTGGGAAAGTTTGGGAGTGGTTGGAATTTTCTATGGTCTCTTTGAAGGATCTTTTCCCGGCAGATAGCAGGTGCAGTGTGCTTCTGAGAGCATCAGGGGCACTGCCCCTTCTGGCCCCTAGCTCCTCCCCATGTAGTTCTGATTCCCCTGTGCTGAGAATTGACCGCGATGCTAGCTGGCATGCTGCCACCACCACCACCACTTTAAAATAGCTGCTGGAGGCCATGCCGGCTAGCGCACCTCACTTCCAGGTCTCGGGGTAGGTGCTGGGTTCTTGGGACTCGTGCGCTACTGCGCACACATGCACACACTGAGGGGAGGGCTCAGGTAGGCAGTGCTGTTGTACCTGAATTCTGAGTCTTGGAGGTGGGTGGAGCCCATTGGTTTGGAGGTGGAGTCGGGCAGGGTTAGGCACAGAAGGATTCCTTATGTGGGTGAGGCTCACCCACAATAAGGAATCCTTCTTGGGACAAATTCCCTATGTTTGCAGTATGGGTGGCTGCTTGTGCTATCTGTATCCCGGGCATAGGGAATCACAGTTCTCCTTTGAGCTCATTTGGGGGCAAAGTTGCCTGAGAAACTGCACTATTTAGGGATGCCTGGGGTGGCTAACTCAGATGCCCCCAGGCCTGCAGGCAGGAAGAGCTGCTGCAGTTAGTGCAGCACCCTGCATGGGGTCTCCATTGGGCAGGAGATTTGCCTGGGGTCTGGACTCACTGGACATTTTTACACACACGTTAAAGTTCCAGATTTTTCAATCTTCTGGGTTCAGAAATCCACAAGTAAGTTCTGGATTCATTTTTCACACACACACTGCCCTGAGGCAGCTCCTGGATGCATTCTTCACACAAACACTGCCCTGAGGCAGCCTAAAGTAGCCGCAGCTGTAGACGTGAGGGACTGCCATGGAAATCAAGTGATCACAGCTGCCTGGAGCAAAGCAGTTTACCAGGAGAACTTTTTCTATGCAGACGTTCAAAGAGCCAGATGTTTAAGATCTGGGTGAGTGATTTAGACACACAGAAAGATCAGAATGTAACAGCAAACATGCAGGAGAAATGTGTGTGTAAAAACATGGCTCTGAGACTGCATTTCATGCTGTCTATTAGGGATGGGAATTCCGGATCTACCGGTATCCGATAATGCCGGTATCGGGCGTACCGGCATTATCGGATTCAGCCCAGTAATCCGGCCCCCGGTACTGGATTTCAGTGTACCGGTTTTTTGACATTGCAGCCATTTTTAAATGGCTGCAATGTCAAAAAAATTAAAGCCCCAGCAAAACTGTTTACAAAAAAAGAACCCTCCCCGAGTCCAGGCTGCGCGGGTGGAAGGGGGGACACCCCCCACCCACCCTGCTCAGCCTGGCTTTTTGTTGTAAAAAAGAACAGAGTGAGACCCCGAGGCGAGCCCCCCCCCAGCACCAGCGGCCGCGGCGTCCCCGCAGCCGCGGGTAAGTATGACCCGATCCCTGGGGGGGTGGGGGTGTTTAACACCCCCACCCCCCCCAGGGATCACCCCTACACTCAGTGCGCTTGCCGCTTGCCGCTTACCTTGGGGAGCTCCGGCGGCGGCGGGCGGTCCGGCGGCCTCAGCGCCGGCTGTGGCTGCCGGCGTCAGGACGTTCTAGGCCTTCCGGTG
>QEPC01009197.1:2266709-2336921 GCA_003113815.1 Sphenodon punctatus | reverse complement strand
CCAGGCTGGGCAGGGTGGGTGGGGGGTGTCCCCCCTTCCACCCGCGCAGCCTGGGAGGGGGAGGGGGAGGGGGAGGAATTTATTCCATTGCTTTCAATGGGGACACAGCGCCCCATTGAAAGCAATGGATTAAATCCGGTACCGGTATACCGGATTTAATCCGGGAATCCGGTTTTTGTGAAACCGGTAACCGGTAAATCCGGTAACCGGTAATGGGCCCGGGGTCCCACCCCTACTGTCTATGGTTATCCAAGGGTCATATGAGGGGACTACCTACACAGCCTGCCTATGTATATGTGCGGGAAACTGTGGAAGATTTTTTTGCACTATTCGCTAGTTTGCCCCCTATACATGCGGGCATGAGATAATATGTTTAAGGCCTTGGGCAGCCCCTATATGGGATCTACAAGCAGAAAGATCATATTTTTATTGTGACACAAAAAATGTGGTTACTAAGGTTGTGGCATCCTTTGCTGCCACCACAGCTAGGTTGAAAGCCTAAAAGTTGAGTGAGCAAGAAGGAATTTTTAATGGGCAGTAAATATAGGATTCTGATTTTATGTTTTATATTGTTTGCCTGTTTTGAAGGCTTGTGTTCAGTACAATAATAAATATTTCGTTTGTAAAACCTCTTGGGGGGGCAGGAACCTGTCTCTAATCATGACTGTTCAGCACCAGGTACATTGCTGGTCCTATATAAACAAACAACAACAACAATAATAATAATAATAATAATAATTAATAAATAATTAATGCTTGTTTTCCATTGGTGAGAATTAAGAATATACAAATGATATGTACCTTAAGCAAAGCAGCAACAATGTCTGAAGTAGTCAACAGAAAACATAAAACCACATATTCTTGACTTTTCCTTATTCAGGTTGGCTATTCATAACCTCATCTTAAATGCATTTTCATGGTGCTTCTGGTTTCTCTTCCAGGACATAAGGTAACTGCTGCATGAATGGGGTTATAAGAAGTGAAATAAACAAATCCAGAGCTTTCCCTAGGCACAACTCGATTCCATAAGAAAAATGAATCCAAGTTTATACATATCTTGAGTTACAGAGAACCTTTTCAGAGGCTAGCAATCTTAGATCATCAATGAGGCTGCAGTGCTAGTATCATTGTTAGGGAAGTATTATGTCCAGATGTGGTTTTAAAAACAAATTAGTGGAGCCAAAGTACTGGAGTTTGGGATTGTGATCATGAAAGCTAAAGAAGGAACATATCTGAAGTGAAAGGCTTCCCTTTAAATAGCAGCCTAAGGCTTGGAACTTAGCATCTTACAGTGAAAACAAACAAGACATTAGCCTGCAGCTGCCACGTATACACCCACCTGTTTATTAGGTGGCTGCCAGATGTTAGCCTCCACCTTCCATGTGGCCACTGCCCACTGAGCACTTAACAGCATTTTTGAGGAAATCACGGGCTCACTGGGCAGGCTAATCCAGGCTAATGGGTACCCACATGTCTGTGACTTGTCTGTTTGTTAGGTTTGCCTGTGGCCTTGCCCACATCTGGGTCCACCAACACCAGAGTCAGGGCCGGCCCGAGGCATGTGCCACCAGTGCCCAGGCACATGGCCCCACAGCAGCCTCCAAGGGAGGGGCCCCCCACACGCTGCTGCGGGTTGGAGAGGGAGTCGGGACCCAGTCGTTTAAATTTCCCCCCCCACTCCCATTGGTAGCAAAGCCCGCTGCCCGTCCGCCTGTCCTGTCTTGGTTTATTTCCCCCCATGACCCTGGCCCCCCTGCTGGCTGACACATGCCCTCCCTCCCCTCCGCTCCGCACCACTGCCTCCTCTGGGAGCCCCACTGACGCTGTCTGCCCCGTGGAAAGGGGGAGAGTGAGACCAGGCAGCTGGCCGGGGCTGCTCAGTGCTCACTGCCTCTACCAGAGGGAGCCAGCCTTTCCTTAAGGAGGGTAGCAAGCTCACTCCCCCACCCCCCGCCTATCTGCCCCTTGGAAAGGGGGAGAGTGGTGAGACCAGGCAGCTGGGCTGGGGCTGCTCAGTGCTCACTGCCTGCCTCTACCAGAGTGAGTCTTTCCTTAGGGAGGGGGAGGGTAGCAAGCTCGCCCCCCCCAGCCCACCAATGCTGTCTGCCCTCAGGGCTGGTCCCAGGCATGCGGACCCCATCCCTCACCTACCTCTCTCTCCACTGTAGGCTGCTGAGGCTGTAGGCTGCAGCAGCAGCAGCTGGGAGATCGGGTTGGGAGATAAAACTGTTTGTTTACAAACAGCTCCTCCTCATGTGCTGATCAGAAGGTTGTAGCCTTGTAAAGAAGGTTCTTCGAGATGGCAGCTAACATTCTCACAATTGGGATGTACATGCTCATCCTATCCAAATAATAGCCACATGATGGTTGCGAGCTCCTCCAGTATAAAAAGTGCTCTCCCCCCTAAGAATGACAGTTTCTTCCCACCCTTTCTAGAAATATAAGGAAAAAACTCCATGCAAGGCTGGAAGTGTGGGTGTTGTGAGAATGTTTGGAGCCATCTCAAAGAAACTTATTTACAAGGTAGTAACCTTCTGTTCTTCTTCAAGTGGCTCTTCACATGCTATTTTTACATGGCTCCGCCGGGTGTTGGGGGGTCCGTGGGCGTGCTAGTGCATGGATGGGGCATGCACACGGCTGCACACGCATCCCCACTCACTCACCATTCATCCACACCCACATAGTAACCACTGTTTCCTCCGGTTGCTCCATGCGTTGGGACGAGTGGGGGGGGGGTGAGTGAGGATGCGTGTTAGGCGGGCGCACACGATTGAAAACGAACGTGCAAGGAAGCTATACATTTCAGTGCATCCATAAGGTTCCGCTGGCCTTTGGGATCCTGCAGCAAGGCTTGGCACATGGCCCCTCAAACCCTTGGGCCGGCCCTGCATAGGGTCCCACCTAGCATGCCTGGGCAGCTGACGTGGTTTGAAGAGACGAAAGCTAGTGATCTCCCTGTACCCCATGGGCTGCCTGTCAGCTGGGCTGGCCAGCTGTGTGAGTGATCTTTCTGTCCCCCCAGAGCAGCCTGCCAGCTGTGCCAGCAATCTCCCTGTGCCCCTGGAGCGGACTGTCAGCTGGGCCAGCTGGTTGCACCAGTGATCTCCCTGTTCTCCTGGAGCCAGCTGACAGGCTACTTTGCTGCTAGCAGGGCTACCCAGCTAAGAGGCAGTCCTGCGGGGAGGGAGATCACAAGTGCAACTGCAAGCACATGGAATGCTGGCGGAGGCTGTCCATTTATTCTGTTGGACACGCTGAACATGCGCGTGGGGGCTGCATGGACCAAACACGGGCTCCAGTGGGCTAATTTCTTATCTATTTTAACTTTTCATTCATAGAATCTTAAAGCTGGAAGGTACTTCATGGTCATCTAGTCCAATGTCCTGCTTGGATGCAGGATGACTACAGCTATAGCATCCCTGACAGATGGGATGCCATTTTTGGAAAACCTCAATGATGGAGAGCCTAAATCTTTCCTAGGCAGGCTGTTCCATTCTAGGAAAGAGAGGAATGCGGGATCAGACTCTTTGGTTTTGATTCTTCACAACTAGGGCTGAATCGAATAGTACTTCCGGGCATTTGGACCGATTTTTAAAGTTCCGAATAGTCAGTCTGAGTACTCGGAGACAATTTGGTGTTCTTGCTGAAGCTCTGGAGACCGAAGCACAGAACATCGGAAAATTTCGGAAACTTCAGAAAGTTGTTGCAAAGTTCTTGAACCCACAGCCAAAGCACTACCCAAAAAAGTAGGCTAGCAGAAGTGGGACAATCGCTCCAGAAGACAACCCCCCAAAAGTGCAACTGCATTCAGAAATAAAAAAAAATAACCCAATAGTAGTGTACCCTCAGCATGACCCACCATCAGCAGTGAGTGTGCACCACTTTCTCATTATGCCAACCAAGCAGTGCACAAAAATGCAGGCTAGCAAGGGACATTCGCTCAAGAAGAATACAACAACGCCTGCAAAACAGTCTGCAACTGCATGGAGAGATAAATTCCACCCAAAAAAGCCAGCAAGCACAGGCCCCAACAGCAGTCATAAAATAAAGATACCAGACATTCACACCCCTCCTCCTCCAGGGGCACCATCTTTCTTGGCATGGTATTGTGGCATGGTAACTTGAACAGACCAAGCAAGCTTGGGAAGTAGAGCCAGGCAGAGAATTCCTTCCTCATGGTGCCAAGTGCCAACCAAGCAGCAGGCAGCAATGTGGCATCCAATTATTATTTTTTTTAAAAAACCTGCAAGGCATGGTAAAAGGTAATGTAACCCCCAGCATTGACCTTATGGACAGAACAAGCCAAACCATGCCAGGACAGGCAACCCTCTCCCTCCCTCCCCCGGTCAATTACTTACAAATCCAGCAGCACTGTAGCATGCAGCACAGCCAAATTCACCAAGGAGAATGGACAAAATGGCTGCAGTGCAGACACTTTTATTTTGCCCTGCCAGTCAATTCAAAATCTGAGTATCTGACTTGGTCAGCCAATCAAAACTTGCCATCTGGCCTACCATCACTCAATTGTCCCCTCCCATGCCCCCCCTCCTACCAAATATGGCACTAAGTTTCATTTCCAGAAGAAGGGAAGCTCACCTGTACACCAGCCCCCCACGCGCGCAGGGGTTTCTGAAGTTTCTGAAGTTTTCTGAATAATAGTCTTGTCCTCAGAACTTTGGAATTCAGCCTTTCTGAACCGAATACCTTAATATTCTGCAAATTCCAAAGCTTTCTGAAGACTTCATTTAAGCCCTGTTCATTTTGTGTAAACAAACAGTAAAGCAGTGTGCAAGTTATGGGGAATTTGTTCCAACATAAATGAATGCTGTTGTGTGCCTAGCAAGCTACAGGGTATAGTCCCAGGGATAAGACCATAGAAGGAAGCGTTTAGTGCAGTACCTCATGTGCAATGTCTCTCCATGTAGACATCATTCCCTTCTCCCCTCTTAACCTTAAAGATATGGGAATGAGTATGTATGGGTGTAATCCACTGGCACAGGAGTCAGTCCCACCCAGCCAACCGCAACATTCAATACAATCTTCACCTGCAATTATGGTGTCTGCAGAGAAATATCTTCTATCTATGACCACGATTGCAAGGACAGCTAAATTGGTTTATTAAGCCCTTAGCTCACTTGTACCTCAGCATCATTCACACAGTAAGTGGCAGTCTTTAGAGTAGGTTGTAAAGTATGTGCTCTGGAATAGTTGGGAGCAGATACCTTTGCTTTCTAAATCGAAGTACTTTGTAACTTGACCACTTTTCATGTTTGATTGGTGAACATGGTACACAAATCATTCCTAGGCTGCAGTGCAAAAAGTCTCTCTTGCTGAGAACTCTATGGATTCATCACAGAATGCTTTGGGTTCAAAGGGTGAAGGAACAGGTGTCATCCTGTGCACTTTCATGAAATGGCTGCTAGGGCAGATCTGATGGAGGCAGTACTAAATCAGTTTAGGAATGTAGTGTGAACAATTAGGGATAGGAAATTGGATAGAAAATCAAAATTGGATTAGAATCGAAATTGAATTTAACTGCTTCAGATTGGAATTAGATTGGAATCGGAATTGGTTCCTATCCCCCCTCCCCACCCCACACACACATAGACTTCAGTGGGGGGGAAAATCCCATTGAAGTCAATGGGAAACCAAACCTATTCATTTCAATGGGCAATGCAAGGCGTATTGGTTCTGATGCCGGAATCAAATTAATATGATGCAATCCGAAGCAACAAAAACCGGGTGAATTGGATTAATCCAATTCAGATTTTCCCATTCCTATGAACAGTACCCAAATGTGTTACAAAACCTGAATGGTTGCTTCAGTTTTGATGAATATGTTTAATTTTGTACATGTGAAGATGGTCTATCCTTGGTATTAAAACTTCAGCAACGGCATCAACTTCTACTGCATCTCAGACTCAGTGAAAAAGTCTTCCTCATCTAGCTGCCCAGGGGCTTGCGTCTGAGGGGCTTAGCTCCTCCCAGAAATCTGCTCATCTGTATCTTTAGCTCATGCTTGGACTGGTTGTTAAATTCATGGGCAAACTGCTATTCATTTGGCAATGTTTTGTAGGATTAAAGCCACAATAGCAAATACAAAGCATAATACTTAATACTAATGAATCCACCTTATGATATGTTGATCTGGTTTTTCATACACCTCGGAGGTACCAATTTCAAAAGTCATGAGCAGGCTGAAACTTGCAGTACAAGTGGGCAGGGAGAAAAGAAGGGTGGAAGAATTGTTTTGCCAACGCTGGCAATATAAGCGGTGTGCAGTAAGCATATCATTCATTTTAGTTTTTGTTTACAAAAAACATTTTATTTGGGGATTTTTCCGTAAAGGACTCTACCGTTTTAGTTAATTTTTTTGTTTTATTAAAATTTTTTAAAAAACGACTGTGCATGTGCACAATGGCCACCAAAGCCATTCTGTGCTGTGTGGCCCTTTCTCAAAATGGCAATGACAGCATCAGCACCGTTTTGGAAAAGGGCGCACGTGCAGAGGATGGCTCTGGTAGCCATTTGCGCATGTGCAGTGATTTTTTAAAAATTATTTTTAATAAAATAAAAATGAAAAACAAACAAACGAAATCAAACGAACGTCATTTGCTTATTCATTCATTTTCGGTAACCTAGTTATGAAAATTAATGAGGCTCCATTAGTTTTTGTAATTTATTAAACTATTCAAGTTATTCAAGTACCATTAACTGTAAAATGGTTACATTATAAATACCCCATCCACATTCAAGGTGTCTTTTATTCCACTTACAACAATTTCAGATACAAATAAAACTTTAAATGTGTGTACGAATAGTCTCTGCGTTAATTAACATAGCCAAATCCTCAATTTCCTTCTTTTTTAATGTTCAGGGACCTATAGCCATAGGTGCCACTTCCTCTGCTGCTATCAAATACTGATGTGAAAGCAACAGTTTTTTATACTGACATTGTAATCATCTAAAAATTGAAGATGAAGTATTTTCTGCTAGGGGAACTGAACACCATCCAATATTAAATCCTGTCATTTTTCATCAAAAATTGTATTCCTTTTTCCAGAGAAAGGTATTTCTTTCTTACAAAACTATAGCTGGCTTATCTTTATACAGGGAAATAAATTAATGGATTACATTGGAAGCAAGGTATCAACAGGACATTCTTAGAGTAATAATGTAATCAAAATAAAACCTGAGACATTCAATAATTTATCAAACAGCTTCTCTCCTCTTTCCCTCCTCTATTTTTCTGCTGGTGGGTAAAGCAGTGATACGAATAACTCTGCATGAAGTTGCTGCATTGCGGTCTCCTTTAATGCCAAATGTTCCCCGAGACGTGAATGGTGAGCATTGATTTACCACAAGGTGTTCTCTGACAGATGATTATGGGAGCTTCATTGCAGTCTCTGTGTCAGCGTGATTGGCATTTTTAAGCACATAAAACCAGAAGACCAGGGAGAAATAATAAATTAATCAGTGATTTACCTGTCCTGCATAGCATATTTAAACTATTTACATTTAAACTTCACACAGCATGGAACTACCAATCCCCCCTCCCCTCAAAAAAAACCCAACAAGCCCCCCTCTCCAAACTCCTTGATAAAACAGTGATAGAGAAAGCAGTTTTACTTTCTAAAAGAAAGCTCAAGAGGGACTGAATTTTTCCAAAGAATTCCATAACTTTCAAAAATATTAGATCCTTTTGTTACCAGATCCAGGAACTTGTTGAATTTGGTCTACTAAATCTCACATCCTTTGAATGTAGTAAATAATAGGGGTGGGAAGTTCGGTACATCTGGTATCTGATTTTGCTGTACCGGCAGTATCGGATTACTCTGGTATTTGGGGGTACCGGTACCGGATCCCCGTGTCGGATTTTTTTACATTGCGGCCATTCAAATGAATGGCCGCAATGTAAAAAAAGAAACAAAAAAACCCTAAACACTTTTCCTCCCCAGTCCAGGCTGCATGGGTGGAAGGGGGGACATCCCCCACCCACCCTGCCCAGCCTGGATTTTGTTTAAAAAAATTTTCCCCAAAGTCCCTGCTAGTGCGGGCTCCAGGCCACTGCCAGCGACCCAGAGCCCGCACCAGCAGGTAGGTGCTGTGGTACTAGGTTGATCCCTGGGGTGGGGTGGTGGTGGTTTAACACCCCCCCACCCCAGGAATCACCCTACCTCCCCACCCAGGGATTGCCTACCTTTGGTGCTCTGGCCGGCGGTGGTGGCAGAGGCGGAGGTGGCAGCACAGCGGTCCGGAGGCTTCAGCACTGGCTGGTGGCTTCAGAGCTTACTAGGCCTTCTGGGGAACGTCTGGGTTTCCCTGGAAGGCCTAGAAAGCGCTGAAGCCACCAGCCAGTGCTGAAGCCGCCGGACAGCCATGCTGCCGTTGCTGCATCTGCCACTGCCACCCAGAGCACCAAAGGTAGGAGATCCCTGGGTGGGGAGGTAGGTTGATCCCTGGGGTGGGGTGTGTGTTAAACCACCCCGCACCCCAGGGATCACCCTAGTACCTGCTGGTGCAGGCTCCGGGTCACCGGCGGTGGCCCGGAGCCCGCACTAGTAGGGACTTAGGGTAAAAAAAAAAAAATTAAATCCAGGCTGGGCAGGGTGGGTGGGGGTGCCCCCCCTTCCACCCACACAGCCTGGGAGGGGGAGGGGGAGGGGGAGGTATTGATTTTTTCCCCACTGATTTCACTGGGGACAGTTCCCCATTGAAATCAATGCAATAAATCCTGTACCAGTAAACCGGTTTTAATCCGGTAATCCGGTTTTTTGTAAATCGGTAACCGGTATAACCGGTAACTGGTTTTTTGCCTGATGTCCCACCCCTAGTAAATAATGTTCTGTTACATGTGATGTGCAGAATAATGGTGCCTAAATAATTTACCTCAAAGGTTAAATCAGCTACATCACACAAAGGACTAGATGCTCTCTTGTCACTAACATTTTACCAGACTCCAGTTCTTATGTATTTGTAAGACTTGGCTGTTTGCCCAGGCCTTCGGAGGGGAAGGTGGGGTGGCGGGTTAATTTTTGTGGGGGGTGTTTTGAATTTGTTTTATGTTTAAAAATTGTTTTATAAACTGTTTTGTATTATGTTGGAAGCCGCCCCGAGATGCCGTGGGCATGGGGGGGCGGCATATAAATACAACGAAATAAATAAAAAAATTAAAAAAAGATTTGCCACCCCTCTGGACCTATGTGGTTAGCTGTATTAGACTATACAAGGTAGCAATTTCAGCACATATTCTCTCCTGGCCTTCTGCATGGGAAAATAACCCCCCCAAAACTAGACAGCCATACACAATCATATTTTAACCAGAACAATTTGTAACTATGGCAAGTGGATAAGCATGCATTCTGTAACTTCCAAATTCTGACTATAGATAGTGGTTAGCTAGGACTCCTAATACTTATATGCATTGGAGTGACTTACATTTGTGGGAGATGCTGACCCACATAAGCCCTGTACCCATATTCCTAGAACTGCAGGATTATGAAATTTGTGGGGGTTGCATTCCCTACTATAATTACTTAAAACATGGTTATAATATTAATTAAGCACAGTCCACGAGTATAGATTTAACATCCAACCTGTCTTTTCAGGCAAGTCTTTTTGGTAATGGGTTGAATTGCCCAGTACAAGCAGAACTTCAAGCTTAGAAAACTGGATCCATTTTCCAAGGTAGCCTGCAATTTACTCTGCATGAAGGGGCAGCTGGTTATCATTTGGAAGAGTTAATTTTTCAGAAACGTATTTCCAGAGCCATGAAGGTCATTTTTTCCCCCCGACATGTACATGCCAATAGGTTTTATAGTGTCATTTGATATGCAAGACAGTCTCCTCCCCAATGTTCTATCATGATCCTTGAGGTCAGCCAAGAACACCTCTTGCTAGTTCCATCATTTCACCAAGTCCATATGACAAAAGCACTCTGTTATTGCTCCACAGTTCAGGAACTCCCTCCCCCTGGAGGTTTGCCAAAGCCTAAGCACATTCCGGAAGCAATGTAAGCCTTTGCTAGTTTGCAAAGTTCTATGGTTGCATGCATGCCAACAGAAATAACATCTCCAAGATCCAGAGAAGATACAGTTGCTTCCCTTATATCACCGGGGAGATACAGTTGCTTCCCATATTTCACTCTCTACATAGTGAGTGAAAAAAAGAAAGCACTAATTGAATTTGCCTTTGCAGAATGGTACCAGACAGTTGACATTTATAGCAGTTTGTCATACCAGGCTAAAGTGTTTAAAGAAACTGTAGTAAATTGTTCTGGAACAAAGTTATTTTTGAAAGATAGGTACTGACTTATTTCACTTGCCATTTTATACCAGGCCAGAGAAAAGAGTATTAGGGAAAAGGCCTGGGATCTTTGAAACAAGGAAAAGTATAATAGCAGAATCTGTCCTCAGACACTTGTGAATGTGGTCTAGAAACAGAGGAAGACCTACGGCTCTCTATTCTTCAGGTCTGAGCCACCGTTTTCACATTTTGGCACAGGATCCTGTGTTGCTTAGGATTCTGTGTTGGATCCTGGGTTCCTGTGTTGCTTCAGATGAGCTAGGGTTGCCAGTTGTCTTTTATTTTAAGGGATCATTCCTTCAGAAAACTACATCTCTATAGCGTTCCTTACTTTTGAAATTGCCCCTAAGCCCTAATGGACTTTGACAGAATCAAGGAGATTTCTTAGGTCATTGGGTGGTACTCCACAATGAGCTTGTGCTCCTCCCTTAATTAGTTTTCTCACTTTGTTGTTGTTGTGTGAAAATAGTAAGCTCCATTGTTGATAGCTGGCAGGATTATGGATCATTCATTCATTCATTCCAATATTTACCCTGCTCTTCCCAAATCAGCTTACAAAATATAAAAACATACAAATCATCATAAAAATCTGCTAGCTCCTTCCACCCACAAACCTTTCCCCTAACCCATCCACCCAACCCTATCCCTGCCTGCTAAATGCCTGGCCAAACAAAAAGGTCTTGCGTCTCTTCCAGAAGTTGAGCAGACTCGGGCGTAGGGGTAATTGCACCATGCAATTTGGGTCCAGTATGCCATGTTACTAATATAACTTATTAACTCAGGTACTGCCCAGATGTGCCCTCCGTTGACAGTATCCTAACAACCAAACATCCCCTCTTTGACAAGGGCAAGGCCGAAGAGGGGTGGGGGTGGGACAGCCCAACTATGGGTGTGAGTAAGGAGTGAAGCATCCACAAGGTCCAAAGACAGCGCGTGTCCCTGCGAACCCTGTTAAGACACCACTCCCAGGGAACATGATCACAGTGCATGCTGTGCCCTGCATTACACTGTGTATCATCTCCCCATCTCTTAAGGAGATGACTCTTAATACCTTATTAGCCTACCTATTAAACCTATCATGGCATACTGAACCCTTGCTGAGTGCGACAACAACTACCCTTTATAAAATTTGCGTATCTAGTTCCAATCTCCTAAATTCTGAATCATCTTCCTTGGTATCATTCCAGATTACCCTATTGATTGGCCAAATCGGAATTGTAAGCTCCAGATTAACAAATTATAATATCAAATCCAATATTAATACAATCCAATTGATAAATTAACCTATTTAGCCTACTCAGCACTTGTAAGGAGACAAAACACAAGACCCTTCCAAGAAGGATACACGCCAAAATTCCTCCTCGATCCCTTAATGGCAACTGGTTTAAAACCACAGTGCTAGAGGGAGGTGGGTGGGACTGACTCTTCAGCTGTTCGGTGAGAATGCTGCTCCTTGTGGCTCTCCAGAGGTCCGCCCCTTCTAGCAGAGGCGGGGCCCTTCCAGTCCAGCGAGACGCACGTGCATCGCCTCGCTCTCAGGACGGTTGCCCAGCAACCCTACAGCAGGCGAAGGGCTTTCTAACAAGCCTCTTTGCCAGGGCCCCTTCTCTGCATCTCTCCCTTACGTGGGGGGGGGGCAATAAACCCCCCCGTCGCCGCCATTTTGGCAGTGAAGGGGACTTCTAGCAAGAAAAGTGGGTCATGAAGGTAGTGCACACAGAAAGAAGCAAGGCTGTAACAGAAGGGAGGCATTGGCCCAGTACCACTAAAGTTAAAGAGATGCTCCTGGAGCACACACACACAGAAATTAGGAGCAAATGAGGTGCCCTGTGAGAGATTATACTGGAAAGAGGTCGTGGGCTGGAGCTCTTCAGGAGAAAGAAGAGACAGCAGGGTTTGAAGTAGATTCAGATGCATGAGGGGGAGAAAGAGTGGTCTGTGGGTGGGATGAAAAGAGTAAACCAGCTTAGACGCATGTGAACAAAGGAGTGGCTGTGTTGAGAGAGAGCAGGGTAAAGCTGCAGGAGCTCTGCAGCATATAAATTACGCTAGACCCCAATGTGAAGAGGTCACTCACTGAAGAAACGTGCAGATATACCAAGGGTTTTTACTCCCAGAGGTCTGCTTGCTCATTAGGGGTGGTCATTCAGTTTTAATTGTGAATTAAATTTGGTTCTCTTGCAGATCCGTATCTGCAATTTCTGGATTTAAATACAAATTTGTATTATGCATTTGTATTTAAATCAATAAAACAATATAAAATAATAAAACAAAAAACCATTGTGCCTGCACAAAATGGCCACTGGATCTTTCTTCACATGTGTGCTGTTTTCCAAAATTGTGGTGGCAGCATTGCTGCCATTTTGGAAAAGAGCAACTGGTCTGACCGTGCACAAAATGGCCTCTGCGTATATGCAGACTGGCTGTCCTTTTCCAAAATGGTGGTGATGCTGCTGCTGCCATTTGCGGAAAAGGTGCACATGCACAGAGCGCCTGGCAGCCATTTTGTGAATACACAATTTGTTTTATTTCATTTTTTAATATTTATTTAAAAAAAATATTAGAAACTGCAACTAGCATGTTGCCACTGTTGGGGTTTGGTATGGATTAAACTATAATGGCCTGTTATGAGCAGTTAAGAATTAATCCACATCCACACTGCACACCCCTACTGTTAATACAAGCCTTCTCTAGCCAACACAAATGAAGCAGCAATTACGCTATTTCAGTTATAAATTAGAGCTGATGAAATGAGCTGGCTTGTTGCATTTGGATTGCCAACGGTATTCTCTTGTCTTTGTATGTTCAAATTTGCGAAGTTTTATTCAGAAACATGTTCTCTTTTAAGTAGGGCTTTGAATATGTGAATGAGAGGATTTGCTGAAGGCTTTTTTGTAAAAAAACAAAACAGCAGCAACAGCAAAACTATTCTTACTATTAGGGTTGCTACCTATGTATATTTTTCGAGGCCACTTATGAAAAATACATGTTGCAGGGCCTGCATTGGCACTTATGTAGTTTTCATAAGTAGCCTGGAAAAATATCCATAGGTGGCAACCCTACTTACTATATGCTGCACCAGTAATGAGTGCTAAAAAATAAGTTGTGAACAAAAAGTCTTTTAAAACTTAGTCCAGGGAAAGGGAACAGTGCCAGGTGGCTTATACAACCTTACATGACCTTTAAGTAGTGACATTTTGAACAATTCAAGGCTAAAGTGAAGTTGGAGAAAACAATATTTGTGATGAGCAAACATGTTTTTACAGTACAACAGGAGGCTTCAATCTATGTTCTGAGTGTCTGTCAAGTGCATTTAAAATCACATTTTAATAATTGTTTTGGAATCAAGTTACATTAATTTCAGAGACAATTCACAGTTAAAGACTAAATAAATGAACTTTCCTTCTAATTAGATTTTTGATTTCAAAATTTTAGCAGTGAGAAAAAAAGGCACTCAGTGGGCGGATGGAAATCCTATTCTTCCATTCACCAGTCCTTGTGTATTATATGCCAGCACCCAGCAGGAAATTTAACATCTTCTGCTAGAAAAGCCACCAGTGATGTACAACAGATGTGAGTTTTGCTGCAAATATTGTTATACTAGAAGTGGTAACAGTCCTGATGATGGTTAGCTTTGGAAACATCTAGCCTCTGAAATTATTCATCTGAGATGCTATTCATTTTATCCAGTAGGACAGTAGGACAGCATAATCTGCCATGCCAGTTGGAAAAATGCTAATCTCATTTCATGTAGTTTCCTAGCGGTAAAGGAGACTGATTGGAGAACAGTATATTCTACAGATAGCCAACATCAAGAGCTCTGCAAGTGCAACTATAACTCAAAAGTAAGAAAACAAAATTAATCCTGGAAAATGAATCATGCACTGTTGAGTAATAGGAATGTGTGGGCTGTTTGTCTCCATGTCGTGAACAAACCTAACTCCTGAGTTGAATTTTGCAATGTTTCCACAATTCTCCGGCAAGGAAACGGTATGTCTAATGATTTGTATCTAAGGGGCAGTTGAAATCACCTCCCCAGATGTTGTTAAATAAAAATGCATAGACAGAGTAATCCAGAAACCTAATTTCCTCTGAAATGGAAATAATTTCCTGTATATTAGGGACATATTCCTAATTTCTTGTCAAGCACACATAAGGGACATATTAAGATACTAGTTAATGGTGCTCCCTCTGCTTAGAACAAATAGTTCAAATCTTTTCTTGCATAACTCAACCGCAGTCAATGGAGTGACGCCAGCAGAGAATTTGGCCCACAGGAATTGTATAAAGATCATTTAAGCTAAGGATAGATTTTGGCTGCTTAAAGAATATAGCGTTAGCAGTTCTACAGGAATTTCAGGAGACACAGAGGAAAGCTATGGTTGAAAACCTTGCCCTACTTCTGCTTTTCTGAGCTGGAAAGCATGTGAAGAAATGAACGGGTCTCTTGCAAGTAAACGTTCACTCTTATTTTAGTCAATGCCAGCAGAATCATTCAATTATTTAATCCATACTACAAAGTGTGAACTTCCTGATGCATACTTGGGCCATGCGCCCCCACCCATCGCCTGCGGTGTTTGCACGGACAAACACAGCGCAAACACCCATCCCCCCACCCACCACTGGCCGTTTTCACGGACACCCTCACTGGCCAAACACCCTCCTGCACACATGCCCTCCTGCTGGGCATGTGTGTGTGTCTGTCCATGTGAAAGTGGCCTTGATCTGTAACTTCAACCAATAAAAAGTAAATGATTCCCACTTTTAACTAGTCAGATTTAGACAGCTGCAGATGTAGGAACTTACAAGCAGAATGCCTTAATTAAAATATGAAACATGTAATTAGTTTTCCCCAGTACTGTTTTCCCTGTCCTACATCCATCCAGTCTCTCCAAATGAGACAACACAGACCTATGAACAAAAGACTATTCAGTAAGACAATATACATGTGAATGGTAGTCTCAACTAACACCTATAACTGCTGCAGGATGTTAACATGCTTGCTAACCTTACTACAGAACACAGGCTTGCAAGAGTGAATATTCCGTCACTTGAAGGTTTCTACCACAGATTCTCTGCCTTCACAACGGGCATTTTTACATACACCTTAAAGTGCTGGTCTTTCAATCTTCTGGGTTTACAAGTTCACAAGTAAGTTCTGGATGCATTCTTCACACAAACACTGCCCTGAGGAAGCCTAAAGTAGCCGCAGTTGTAGACATGAGGGGCTACCATGGAAACTAACTGACCACAGTTGCCTGGAGCAAAGCCGTTTACCAGGAGAACCTTTTACACACAAATGTTCTGGGAGAAGTTCTATGCAGAATTTCTAAGAGCCAGATGTTTAAGATCTGGGTGAATTATTATTATTATTATTATTAAACATTTATAAAGCGCCAGCAACAACCTGGCGCTGTACAGAACATATAATCAGCTGCGGTCCCTACCTGTGGCTTACAATCTAAAAGACAAGGAGGGGGAGACAAGGAGAGGGGACAGTGGGAGAGACATGGGAGAAGACAAACAAACATTCAGGCGGATGCGAAGTCTCAGGCGCGTGTACTTGGCTTGGTTACAAGGTGGTCGGTAGCAGCAGTCAGCAGAGGAGGGCCGACAGTAAGAGCAAGGGGAAAGACTAGAGGGTGAATGATTTAGGCCACATTCACATCTGCAGCAGAGAGACCCATGAGGGAAGATGCAGCAGCGGGGAGGATCCAGAGAGCAGAAGAAGAGCCGGTGCGAATGGGGATGTGCCGTGGCTTCCCTTGAGCATGTCAGGGTGCAAAATCCTGCCCTGACATGCGCGAGGGAAGCCACGGCACATCCCCATTTTCATTGGCTCTTCTTCAGCTCTCCGGCTCCTCCCTGATGCCGTGACTTCCCTCGCGGGTCTCGCTGCCGCAATTGTGAATGCGACCTTAGACACACAGAAAGTTCAGGATGTAACAGCAAACATGCAGGAGAAATGTGTGTGTAAAAACACCCAATGACAAAGAAGAAGAAAATAAAATGAAGACAGAAATAATGGCTCTGGGATACTTGATGGGTGGTGGTTTCTGAGGGCACGTTCAGCCGAACAATTAAACTGTTTTAATAAACCTTTAACTCAGTTTAACTCCTGTACTGTTCACGCATCAATTTAAAAACTGAAGGGGAGTATATGTACACCTGATTTTTCAACTTTAAACCAAAGCTATTCAGGAGGAAAAAGAGGAGTATGTACTCCTGAAAAATCAGGTGTACATACTGCCCTTCAGTTTTAAAATCAATTGTACTGTTCATCTGAACTTTGGGGTTTTAGGGAAACGGAGAGCTTAGTCCCAGCTCCCCTTACACAGTCTGTCTAGCATGGGAGTGTCAGACTGGGAGTAGTTGCTTCAGTTTAATGAAACTGATTTAGTTACCTCAGTTTAGAAATGGAGTAGTTACTTAAGTTTAATAAAAGCAATTTAATAACTCCTGTTTAACCCAGTTTGTCAATATCAATAATAATTTATTGCGGTCCAAGACCATATCATAACTAATACACAAAAAATAATGGAAGGGGAACATAGCATAAGAAAAATGCGGGAGGAACCTGATAATGCTAGTATACAAACATTTTTAAAGCTAGTATACAAACACATTTTTAAAGCCCGTGAATTAAATAGCTCACAATTGAGCTATTTAATTCGCGGACTTTAAAAATGCGCCACCACCATAATATGCGCATAATACCCCACTTCCGTCTCGTCTAATTACAATAGGCAGACGTTTCTAATTATGCACAATCGTGATGCGCAATCGCATGCCGCTCGTCTAAAAGCGGCCAAAGTCAGTACCTCTTTCCTGACTGAGCCAGGGGGCCTGTGGGTAAGGTATTTCTTGTAGAGGCCAATAGACCTTAGGTGCTCCTCTGCTGCTCAGACCCATGGACTAACAAATGTATCATGCCCAGCCATCTGTAGCAGAACAGAGCATTGTTTAGTGAACATTTTCACCCAAAATTTCAAGGTCCTCTCCATAGCCACCTGGGACCAGGCCCTCTGACCCAGTTCAAACCTTACCACTGCATGGGGGGTACCTCTTGGCTGGCCCACAAGTCCCGTAAGAAACCTTGCCTGGGCCGGATTGATAGCCTGGGAATGGGAGAAAGCACATAGTTTGGCCCCATAGATGACTTGTGCCCGCACCTTGCTATTGAAAACTCTTAATGCTGGGGGAATGGCGCTCCTGTCCCGCCTGGAGAAAAAGCCGTGTATTGCTTGGGATGGACCACAAGTGGCAGCAATGGCCCCAGCCACATGTTCCTTCCAATGCCCGCTTTTGTGAAAAAGGAGCCCAAGGTATCTAAAGGCTGTGACCTGCTGAATGACCTGATCCCCTATAGACCAGTGAAAGATCTTTTTCTTTTGGGAGAAAACCATGGTTTTAGATTTATTATAGTTAACGGTGAGTTGATTGTCCTGGCAAAATCTGGCAAAGGCCTGAATTTGCTGAATGAGCCCTGTTTGTCTGAATGTACCCTGAGAGTGTTTAGGGACAATTATTTTCTACAATCACAGTTGTGCCTGAAACGAAAGGAGTGAATAAGCCTCCTTATTCTCCTCCCCCTCAAGCATCATTAAAGGTCAAAATCTAACTAATCTTTTCTCAACATTCATTCCCATGAGTCACTTCATTGGCCTCCAATAGCCCTTTCAACTTTTGCAAACTCTGCAGTGTCCTGTTTCAGGATGTTTACATTGTTCAGAATGAGGCTTCATGAATGCCAGAAGTACTTGGACAGCTTTAAGCACAATACCTCGATAGACATGTCTTGGAACCTAGTTTATCTTATTTTTGTTACTGGAAAACAGTGTGCAGATGGATTATTAGCCACAATAGCTCCCAATCGTCTTTCCTGAGATATGTCCTCTGACATTAGCATTCAGCGTTATAAGTCTCAGGTGAATTAGCATTTGAGAAACTCTAACCCAATATTCTTACAAGCCTGGCACTAAGGCATTCATCAGAACATGCTTTTGCATCAAGCAAGGCTTAGTTTTAATGGTACTTGGGGAGTATTGATGCAATATTAACAATATTTTAAAAGCATCTTTCTTCTGCGGATCCCAGAGCATTTTATCAAAAGATGGGATATAGAAACTCTCACAGACAGGAAGCTTTTGTGGCAGGGACTGGGGGGTGGGGGGTGATATGTTAGAACATGCCAATAAAACTGAGATCTGACTACTTTGCCAGATTTTAAAGTGCAGCTTGACTTCTCCTGGCTTTGGGGCATCTGCATATTACTCAAAAAAGTAGTAGTACTTCTACCGGGGGTGCCTTCTTGGGGGTCCCCCGGGTGAACTGGGGGTCCACGATGGAGAGGGCATTCTTGGTGGTCACACCGCGGCTGTGGAACTCCCTCCCAGAGGAAGCGCGCCTAGCTCCCAGCCTGTTGGCCTTCCATTGGGCCTGTAAGACCTGCCTGTTTGTCCAGGCCTTTGGGGGAGGGGGGAGTAAGGGGGGGGGTTTGTCTGCCAGTGGTTTTTTTTAACCTCTTTTATTGTTTGTTTTTGCAATGTTTTAGTAACCCCTTTTGTATATTGTAAATTTTAAACTGATTTTAAAATATTTTGTGAACTGCCCTGAGCTGCCGTAGGGCTGGAGGGAGCGGGATATAAGTAGTTAAATAAATAAATAAAAGTGGTTAGGCATGATAATACATTCTTATTTAACACTGCTGCTTCTTGGGCTTGATCTGAAACTCACTAAAAGCAATGGAAAGTCTCCCTGTGATTTCAACAAAATCTGATGCCATGTGTACTCAGTGTCATAGTTTCACCCACTAGTGAAAACAAAGATCTTTTTGCTTTAACGCCTGTTTATATCTCAGAGGCACTGAAAACTCTGGAAGTGAAAAACATGCTCCCTTCTGAACATGGATTTCAAAATCAGAATGGTATAAATAAACTCTCTTCTAAACCTTCAATAGCAGAATAATAAGATATACAAGAGGAAATTGTGGATTCCACTACTCGTGCTGGGAGAGCAGACAGACCAGACTATCTGTAGAAAATAACAGCAAAAAAACTAGGGAAGAGGGAGGATTGGAAAGGAACCCTTACAGACTCCTGTTCAAATGTATCAGACAAGGTGAGCAGTCTTGCCTTGTGAAAGCACCAGAAAGGAGCAGTGACAGTGGCCACGGCTGCATGGGAGTGCGCTGCGGTCCTTGTGTGGTGGGTGGGGGAGGGTTCTGATGGGGCGCACACACCCATCCCCACGCACGGAAGCACCTCAGTTTTTTCCAGTGCCTCCATGCATGGGGATGCATGTGTGCGGGAGTGTGCACATTACACAAGCAGCACCCACACTAGAACACCCAGGGTGTTCTAGCATGGCTGCCACCCCTGTAAAAAGGGCCAGTATAAGATTAAAGAGGAATGCACTGTATCCATTTTACCAGTGTGGAGGAAATGAAATTAACTCTGCATTAAAGTTGTTAATGTGGTTTCTTTTACAGTTGACTCTGATGTAGTTTTCCAGGTCATTACAGAGTTGTTAGCAACTGGCTGTCACAGGAATTATATCTTCAGTCCAAGGGCGTTTTCAGACAAGACACTCTCTCCACCCACTACCCACCCATTAGACATGTTGCATTGTTGCCCTATGGGTGCCCTGTAACATGTGGGTGAGAGGTGGGTGGGTAGTAGGTGAAGAGTGTCTTGTCTGAAAACGCCCCAAATTAACGGCACAATTGTTGTTCATGAGTAGACCTGCTTGGAGTGAAGTCTGCATTCAAATCCATGCTACTAATTCATTCCAAGGAAAGAAATATCCCATGGTGCACCATTAACAGAGATGTGCAGTCCTTGTAGATCTCTTCAATCAGAGTTCTCTTCTCCTCTTTGACGAAGCTAAGCACATGCACCTGTGAATTCTCAACCTCAGACCTGTTTAACAGGCAGGGGTAGATTGTGCCGGGGGGGGGGTGGGTCATTATAGGGGTTTTATAGGTTTAGCTTGTATTTTATGTTTTTGATGATGATGCTAACTGCCCTGAACCTTTGGGGATAGGGTGGGATAGAAAACAAAACAAATAAATAAACTTCATAAATATATCCTTGTATCTCTCTTGCTGTTTCTCTCTCCCTCATCTCTCCTAGATTATTATTTATTTATTTAGAACACTTATTACCTTGCCCCTCCTGCCAAAGGCAGCCCAGGGAGGCATACAATATAAAATATATAATATCCACGACAAAACATTATCAAAAAGGGGAAACAAACAGGGACCAAAAAGAAGGGAGCACAGCCTCGCCATAATTGGAGAGAAGACATCAAAGTATAATAATATATATATAAAAACACACCCTAACCCCCCAACTGCAAAATAATAAAACCCCACCCTCACGTATCTTCCTCGCCAAAACCTGGCAGAACAGCCAGGTCTTACATGGATGTCGGAAGGAAGGATGATCCGGAGCCAGGAGGGAGTTCCACTGCTGCAGGGTGGCCACCGATAATGTTCTCTCTATAGTAGCCCCCTGGGATACCCAGGGGACCTCGAGAAGGGTGCTCCTGTTGACCGCAGGGGCTGGTCAAGGGCACGGGAAGTAAGGCAATTCCACAGATAGATGGGGCCGAAGCTGTATAGAGCTTTATAGGTAAAAACCAGCACCTTGAACCAGGCCCGGAAGACTAAAGGCAGCAAGTGCAGAGAACGGAACACCGGTGTAATGTGCTTCTGGCAACCTGTTCCCATAAGGAGGCGGGCTGCTGCATTCTGCAGCAGCTGCAGTCTCCAAACCATCACCATAGGCAGCCCCACAAATAGTGCGTTACAATAGTCCAGGCTTGAGTTAATGAAAGCATGGATGATAGTGGCCAGGTCAGAGTCTGAGACATATGGCCAAAGCCACTGCACCAGATGTAATTGGCAGAAAGTGCTCCTTGCCACAGCCCCAACCTGGGCATCTAAGCAGAGTTTTGAGTCAAGGAGCACTCCCAGGCTCTGAACCCGGGGAATCAGTGGAGGGGAGGACCGTGTCAGTGACGGGAGATGCCACACCCACTGTCTTCTCCACTAGCATCACCTCCGTCTTGTTGGGAGTCAGCCTTAGTCGACTGGCCCTCATCCAGTCTCCCACAGCTGCCAGACATCGTGTGAGCACCAAGACTGCAGGGCCTGTGTCAGATGAAAAGGAGAGATAAAGTTGGATCTTGATGACACTGGACTCAAGAGCTCCAGATGACCTCACCCAATGGCTGCATATGCACATTGAACAGGACAGGGGACAAGGTGAAGCCCTGCAGGACTCCACACGAGAGGTCCCGGGGAGATGAAAAATATTCCCTGATCCCCACTCGCTGGGTTCTTCTGGCCAGGAATGAGCAGAACCATTCAAGAACAGCTCTGCCCACCCCGACTCGGTCCTGCAGATGAGTCACCAGCAACTTATGGTCAATGGTACTAAAGACAGCTGACTGATCTAACAGAACCAACAGGGTCGAATGCCCCTGATCTAATTCACAAAGGAGGTCATCCACCAAGGCCACAAGCAGTCTTAGTGCCATAGCCCAGACAAAAGCCAGACTACAAGGGATCTAGAAAACTGTGTTGGTCCAGATGCTCCTGTAGCTGCCGAGTCACTACCCATTCAGTAACCTTACATAAAAAGGGAAGGTTAGAGACAGGCTGGTAACTGGTGAGGGAATCACTTATAAGGTCATTAGGGTAGGAACCTGTCTCTAATTAATTATTTATAGTGCTAGTTACATATATAAACAAGAACAATTAATGTAATATAGTGAATATAATATCACTGCAAAGGAAATGAATTACTACTGTTCATGTGTACATTCCACTGAGCTGTAGATACTTCCACAGATAAGTACTTTACAGAAAATGTTTTGTGTAAAACTGGTCAAAGAAAGGTCTTGTAGCCAAGGCCTTCTGATTTGTCTAGTGCTTAATTCCTGGCTCTCTTTCACATTTCCTGTGTGCTGTTGGTTCCTCATCTGTAAAAAGAGGTTAACACAACACTCTTTTGTTTTGTCTGGTTACACCCTGACATTTTCAGGGGAAGAACTATCTGTCGCCATGTGTACATAGACCATTTAGATAATTGGAACCTTGATCTCTCTTGTGGTATATAAGTACAGTAGCATTGGGCATAAACAAACAGCAAGGAGCAGCATAAAACTGGTATGTGCAATCCCTTCCTTCCTTCCTTCCTTCCCCTTAATGACATTTTTCACTATTGGATTCCACTCTTCAAAACAGTGGTGTTTACGATGCTTATAAATGCAGTATTTGGGGGGTATTGTTCCATATTTCTTGTATAATGTGAAGATCAAACCATATCCACAGTACCATCTTGTGCTGAGCCAAGAGATTATTGACAAAACCACCATTAATTATCACCCAAAGTATCATTAATTCCTGACATTCTCCCTATGATTTGTACTTCCTAGTCATAAGATTTTGCGAAGATCCTGGCCCTTGTGCCCAACAGAAGTAGAGTGGCAGGGTTTGAGGTTCATGGGTCCTGTAGATTTGTTACCAACTCCAGTATCTTATGCCTCATGAGTTTTACTGGGCTTGTTTTCAGATTCCCTGTGGATGGTTACAGTTTGACCACGTGCTTTTGGTATGTGCAGTAGTGCCTTCTGGGATGGCACATTCCCTAAGAAAGCATAAAGAAAATATAAAAGTTGGGAAAGTCTGAAAATCTTTAGAAATGCTAAATAAGGATGTGCCTTATTTTTTGGATTTTTCTTTGCTAGAATGTAATATAGACTTTAATACAGTTTCAGGTTTTTTGTTTCACTAAGGTATTGTTGAGCATATGTGCAGAGTTATGTTGCAAATAATTTCCTGACAAACATGGAATAAATTAGGTAAACTTGGATATTGCAGAGCAGAGACTCAGTTAACTTGCATTCCAGACCTCCTCTTCCCTTCTGTAGCTATTTGACAGTACAGATCCAGCTGTTTGCTTTTTAAAAAATACTCAACATTTTACTGACGGTTTTGGCATTACATTTAATTTTTCAATGAGTTATATTGGGTTGTTTTTTTAAACATAAGTTCTCCTGTTTATAATAACTTCGGTGAGTTCACACTAAATCTCTGACTTCTAAACAAAAGCCCCTAATAATTACCTTTAGAGTAAATTTGGCAATTTATGTGTGCGTATGACTAATTAAATTCTAAGAATTACAGATTGAAGATAAGTTTTAAAATTTAAATAAGAACTATCACAATCTAGCAATTCCAGATTTTACTGGCAGCGCAAGTGACTGGAGATTTAATGAGGAAAATAGACCTAATGACGTAGATGAACCTCGGGGTGTATTTCTCCTTCAGTGTGCATGTGGAAATCGACTTGACTATAATCGTTGTTAAACAGACATAGTAACAGCAGAATAGTCTCTTTAATTTATAGCTATGTCAATTGACAAAATCTTTAAATCACTTTTGCTCTGAATACTCCAGACAAAACAACAAAAACTTTAAACAAAATATATTTACAACCAACCTTTACATAGGCTAAAATAACAGTATGTTTTGATTTTTAGCAGTTGCACAGAAAGTCTCCGTTTAAATTTGATATAATATGAAATTTAAGATTTTATTGCTTTTGATAGTTTTTCATACTTCTTTGTGTTGCCTTCACACTTCAATCAGGTGAAGGAGATCTTTTATATGTTTTTAAAATTTACAGTCTGTCTTCAATGCATAACCTCAGTTTTGTGACTTGAAATAAAAGTTTTTGTCAGAAACCGAACAGAATGTTAGGAACTGTTCAGAAAGGAATAGATAATAAAACAGAATGCCAAAATGCCACTATATACATTTATATAGTGCCAGACTGTTGCACAATCCAACACCCCTTCTCAACAGTCACTAGTCAAACCAACAAGGTTCATTCTTCTTAATAGCTTAGGATGGCGTTCCCCTGCTAGTGGCTTCGTGAACACATCCGCTGTCTGTGGGACAGTATTGCAGATCTATGAGTCCTTGTTCTTGTGAGTCTTTCAGGAAATGGTATTTTACGTCAATGTGCTTGGTTCTGGGGTTGATTCTTTCTGTTTGCACCAGCGCTATACATCCTTGGTTGTCTTCCAGGACGGCGTGGGTCTGTCCAATTTTTGCCCCAGATCATTCAGAAGCTGTCACAACCAGATAACTACATGGCTGGCATGTGCCACTGCCACGTACTCTGCCTCCGTCAAGGAAGGTGTCACAGAGGCTTGTTTCCTACTGCACCAACTGATGGGTCCTCCACCAAGCAAAAATAGGTACCCGCTGGTAGATTTTCAGTCCAAATGGTCTCCAGCCCAATCTGCGTCCACATACTCTATCAGATCTGACACAGAAGTTGCTGGGAGTCGTAGCTTGAGGTGCACAGTCCCTTTCAGGTACCGTAAGACCCTCTTCATTGCATTTCAATTCCTTTGGGTTGAGGCTGAGACTTGTTACACAGTATACCTATTGCCACCGCAATGTCAGGCCTTGTGATGGTGGCAATGTACAAGAGCTTTCCTATCGCTTTTCTGTATTGCTTATTGTCTGGCAGCAATAAGCTCAATTCTTTGATCTCCTTTGGGTAGCTGGTTTCTATAGGGGTATTTGCTGCCTTTGCACCCCCCATGCCGAAACTTTCTATCATCTTGTCTATTGTCTGTCTTTGGTTGAGAAGATAGCTTCCGTCATCTTCTCTTTCAATTTGTATTCTAAGGTAGTGCGTTATGTTACCCAGGTCCTTAGTTTCAAAGTCCTGATTTAGAGCTCTCATTGTTTCGCACTCGTCCCCTTCTTGCTCAGAGCATACGATAGGGTCATCGACATAAATTAATACAAAGATCCACCTGCCCCTTAATCTCTTTGTGTATAAGCAGGGATCTGCTTTGCTCCTGGTAGAATTTTCTCTCATGAGCACCTTGTTTATTTTAGTGTTCCACGCTCTGGCGGCCTGCTTAAGCCCATATATGCTTTTGTGCAGTTTGCGTACAAGATCTGGCCTTTCAACAACTGCAAACCCTGGTGGTTGGTCCATGTAAATATCTTCCTTCAACTTACCATATAGAAACGCTGTTTTCACGTCCATATGCTTGACTTGCATTCCTCTTCCGGCAGCTATACTTAACAATGTTCTGATTGTAGTGTGCTTAACTACAGGTGCAAATGTTTCATTGTAGTCTTCTCTGTACTTCTGGGAGTACGTACTTCTCCTTTCGTGACAAGTCGGGCCTTGTACCGTTCAATATTTCCCTGCGCATTGTACTTTATTTTAAATGTCCATTTACAACCTATACTCTTTCTCCCTGCAGGCAGTGGAATAAGTGTCCACGTCGCGTTGTCCTGCATGGACTTTACTTCTTCTTCAGCCACGCTTATCCATTTTTCTGCTTCCCCTTCTGACATCTGCGAGATGTCCTCCCAGGATGCTGGCTCCGACAATTTACTGGTGCTGACGTTGTAGGACAGACGAATGGGGGGAATGCCTTTGTTAGACCTCGTCGACTGCCTTGGCTCAGTATCAACAGCCGGCTGTGTCTGTTCCTGCACTTCTGTTACCTTTGTGCCGATTTTGACTATTTGTTCAGAGGATTGCTTCTTTCAGTGGTTTTGTCCGTGGTTGATTGTTCTCCTTCATCTGGACCTTGGAGAGTCATCACGCTGTTGCTTGAGTTTTCCACAAAGGTCACACTGTTACTAATGGTTATTCTGTCTGTGCATGGATCCAGGATCCTGTAGCCTTTGGAATGCTCACTGTATTCTACGAGGATGCCTTCTAGTGCTCCGTTTTGCAGCTTGGTACGTGTCTCCTCTGGGATATATACGTAAGTCTTACTTCCAAATACTCTGATGTGGCCCACACTAGGTTTTTCACCATTCCAGAGTTCATATGGAGTTTTCCTCACTGTTGTAGAATACAGCCAATTTTGTAGGTAGGTAGCAACAACTGCTGCTTCACCCCAATATCTTTCTGGTAGTCCATAGTCTGTTAACATGCATCTAACCATTTTGGTTAGCATTCTGTTTTTCCTTTCTGCTGTTCCGTTCTGCTCGGGTGTATATGGCACTGTCTTTTGGTGCTCAATTCCAAGGAGTCTCAGGAAGTCCTCTACTTTCTTTCCTGTGAACTTACCTCCATTGTCAGTCTGCAGTGTCTTTGGTCTGCACTGGACCTTGTTGCTCGTCATGGTCACATAGTCCTGAAGTTTGCTGAATACTTCATCTTTACTCTTCATGACGTATGTGATCATGTACCTTGAATAGTTGTCAATGAAAGTTACCATATATCAGTTGCCTCCTGGCGTGGGAACCTTCATTGGGCCGCAGATGTCACTGTGTACAAGATCAAGTGGTTTCGTGGCTCTATTCTGACTCTTTTTAGGAAGCATAGCCCTCATGGCTTTGGCTTTGATGCAGCAGTCGCATTTCATGATCATGGGACATGTTGATACCTTAAAGTCTTTGGTCAACTGCTGTCTGTGCATTTCCTTGATGCTGTCTGGGTGTCTATGTCCTATGCGTCTATGCCACAGGCGGATGCAGTCATCGTATGGCTTGTGAGCAGTGAGCTTCGCCTGTTCTTTTGCTGTGCTCAGACGGCACAGGTGCTCATCTGCAGTGACTCTGGCCAGTACCTTTGTCCCACTTTGACTTGTGCATTTGTCTCCCTGGAAATAGATGGTGAGCCCCCTCGCTGCCAGGCACCTCACGGACAATAGTCCCCCTTCTAAGTTGGGCACATAGAGCACATCTTTCATGGGTATGGTTAGTGTGCCTCCCTGTGACTGGCTGCAGTACAGGAATCCGTGTCCAATTCCTTCCACGTTGATGCTTCTCCCATCTGCAAGGTAGATCCTTTCTTTACTGCTCAGATCCAGTCCTGTGAAGAATCCTTTATTGCTAGTCATGTGGCTCATTGCCAATTTTGGGATGAGCTGTCTTGCATTGCTCTGAAGCACCCACTCCATTGTTGAGCAACTGTGTTGCTCTTTGTGACTTTAGCCCTCTGCTTAGGTGTTCGTGGAGACCGTTTCTGTTATACTGATTTCCATATATAGCAGCCTTTCTTTAAATATCCCTCCTTTGTGCATCTGACGCATACTCTGGTATGCTCTTAGAAGCTTTGTCTGAGGTTTTCAGTGCAGTGTCATTACCCTGCTTTAGATCATTCTGCAGGTTCTCCTTTCTGCGCTGGAATTCATCCGCAAGTCTACCTTTAACAAATTCCAGCTTCAGTTCAGCCTCTGGCCTTGTCTCCAGGGCATTGATGAGGGCACTGTAAGATTCAGGCAGGCTGAAGAGGAGTAGGGCTACCACATGGCTGTCCTTTATATCTTCTTTGCAAGATATGTTGTGCTGATTGGGGGAATTTAACTCCAACAATGGTGATCTGGCGGAGGGTATTGTGTATTATTTTCATTTAAGTTTACATTTTATGTCTAGTGCTTTATGGTGGTTCTGCAGCTTGGCTGACTTACACAGGGAGCTGAAGGTGTAAGAGCACCCAGAGAACCATATTCTTGTGTTGAGTAAATGACACTTCCGAGCTAGTCACCCCTCCCTTGGGATGAGGCGAGGGCATAGGATCCTCTTGCCTTGTTCTCTGGAGCTCATCAATTGCCAGGGTCCTTTCTTGTCTATTGTGAGGTTACTACCTGCACATGTGTGTGAGCATGCATGCACACATACACAGAGGGCTGCTCTCCCTTACATGCACCAAGGGCTGCATACATTACACAGGCTTTCCTGTGTCTCTGCAGGAAGGGAGGCACATAAATATATATAAATAAATAAATAAATACCCCCATTTTTGCCAGGGTCGGCCTCAGACATGTGCCATATGTGCGGCTGCACATGACCCCGCGGCCATCTGGAGCCCCGCGCTCACCTGGCTGGGCAGCAGGCTGCAGCCAGCTTCTCCCCCAATAAGTTCTTCTGCCTCCTCTCCCTGGCTCTTGTCCCCATCCCTCACCTGCCTCTGCCTCCTAGTAGTGCTGCTGCAGCAGCAGCAGGAGCAGCGGGACACAGGGACACCGGGACACTGATGGGACTGGGAGAGCTGTTTGTTTACAAAAACTCCTCCCCATGTGAGTGATCAGAAGGTTGTTACCTTGTAAAGAAGGTTCTTCGAGATAGATTTGAGCATTCTCACAACTAGGTTGTGCATGGCATGTTCACCCTATTCCAATAATAGACCACATGATTGTCTCGAACTCCTCTAGTATAAAAAGCACTCTCCCTCGCAGAATGACAGTTCCTTCTAACCCTTTCTAGGCATATAAGAAAAAAAAATCATGTGAGGCTGGAAGTGTGGGTGTTGTGAGAATGTTTGGATCCATCTCAAAGAACCTTGTTTACAAAGTAGCAACCTTCTGTTCTTCTTTGAGTGGCTCCTCACAGGCCATTTTTACATAGCTCCACCAGATTGGGGGTGAGGGGGTCTGTGGGCACGCTGGTGTGTGGGTCGCACACAGGGCCACACACGCATCCCCACTCAACCCCCACTCATCCACACCTATGGAGTAACCTCTGTTTCCCCCGGTTGCTCCGTGCATGGGGACGAGTTGGGGGTGAGTGGGGATGCGTGTTAGGCAGGCGTGCATGCACCCCCACCCATGAACACACAGAAATCTGCGTGTTCATGGGTGGGAGCGGCTCATGTAAAAAGGATAACATTTTCACAACTGTCTTCCTAATATTACCGTAGGTAGGAATTTAGGAATTTAGCAATATCTATTCTATCTTGGAAACTCTGCAAATATGGCTCTGAGATTATTATGGCTGCTATTTCACTAACTCTTCTTAATGAAATTGTTGCTAACAAGAATACTGTCTTTAAACGCGCACCCCATAACCAGTTCATTTGCGCCCCCGATATAATAAATTCACGCTGCCCCGGGGGCACAAATTAAATGGTTATGGGTGGGGGGCAGCGTGAATTTATTATATGGGGTGCAGGGGTGCAAATGAACTGCTTATGGGGTGGGGGAAGCGGGAACTGATTCTGGGGGCGCAACTGAACTGGTTATATCTGTGTGTGTGTATATATATATATATTTTCATGGCATAATGCACTTAATAGGCTAACTGCATTTTGGGTGTCTTGTGTGTTTGATAGAAGTGCCTCTGGACTGGTCGCACCGTGTGTGAGTTTCTCTCTGTGTGTGATAACATTTTATTTTTCTTGCGTGTGTGGTGGAATGAGGTGTAGTGGGTAGGGCTTGGGGTGGGAGGGTCAGAGAACTTTCTCAGTTTGGAAGGTTTCTACCTTACTGTATATCAGAAACTCGTTTCCTCTGGTAGGCACACATAGAACGCGTCCTCCTTAACTGCACTAGAATACTCACATAAGGATCTGCCAGTGGAGAACAAGCAATGTAAATGTCATGAATGTTGTGAGAAGTCCCCCAAAACATAAGAGATTTCCTGAATGTGCCCTATATTTCAAGCTTAACCTAAAATGGGAAAGAGGGAATGAAAATGTTGTTTAGAATTGAGAAGTAAATCCAATATGAACTGCTGCACCAGGCACTTTTATTAACAGCATTTAAAATAATGCCTATGATTGGTGTGGCCTACAAACATGCCCATGTCTTCCTAATACAACTAAAGGATGCATTTCTTGAATTACATGCGGTGAAAAAGATTTAGTATTAGAGCTAAAAAGAGAAAAACTGTATGCATAGAAAGTATACAGTAAATCAGATTGTGCATTTGTAAATGTAGGAGAGGTTACTGTATGTACCCACCCAGGAGCTGGAGGCATTCTAATTAGGGAAACCTCATGCTACAACTCTGCATCTTAAACTTGAATTTTTCCCTTTAAAATTCTGGGACACTTCTGGGTTTCCATTTTTGTCCATTATAAAATTGGGTGCCCATCATCATATGGGGATTCAGATTTAAGGGAGGTATTAGGCTATACGTTGTTAATGTTGCGACTACAATTATGTCTTAAGATGGTTAGTTATATGTAGAAGCAAATATGGCACGTATATATATACTGTGGAAATTGGATATGTTATTAAAGACTGGTTGGTAGTGTGGATACAAATGCCGCAAAGCTTGAAATAATAAACAACAATAGTAACCCTGACAGCAGGGGTTAAGTTCAATTGGTCTAACCCCAGTGGAAGAGTAAGTGCTAGTGGTTAGCTATATCCCTATATTAGGGATGCTGCCTAAATTAGGGAGGGTTTGTATCAGGAACAGTCGATTGGAGCGGGGTATCCAACTAGGGATTTTATTATTTATTGCTTATTATTATTATTATTATTTATTTATAACGGCAGCTGGATTTTGAATTTTGTATTCTGAGTTTTATATAGTTTTATATAGTTATTGTGTTGGTATTATTATGCTTTGTATGTTATGTGATGTTCATGCTGTTGTATTTTTGTGGTTGTATGTTTTGGTGTTGTTGTGTTGGGCCATGGCGTAAGCCAGTGCCGTAATAAATAAATAAAATAAAAGGATTCAGGTTTCATATACCTTGAGCATTTGGGGTTATAAGCATGAAAGGTTTTTATTTAGTTCCATTTCTGGTTAAATATTAATATTTTGTTTTTCCATGTTGTGAGGAGGAAGGGGAGGTTAGAACCTTTTTGATTTCTCTGCTAATACAATACTTGTATCTCATACAAGGTTTTCTAGAGGTTTTACCATGAACGCAGTTTTTTTCTTGTATACCCAACGGTTTCCTCCATAGAGGAAATAAATGCTGTTAGAGACAGTCAAATGAAAAATAATAAGGCAACCTTTTCAAAATACACTTTCTATTTGTTAGCAAGCAAAATTCTGTGCTCTGTTTACAGCAGACTTGTTTGCATTTTTGCAAGGATATCCATAAGGACAATATTAGTCAACAGTGAGGACTAGTTGGTACATATGATAGTTTGTGCTTGTAAACGAAGATGTAAATGGATACAATACAACAGGCAGAACTTAGGATCTAGTTTGAAAACATGACAAATGTGTAACTTGCTGGACATTTTACACATTCCTACATTTAAATGACATTTTAAAAAGCTAATATTTGTTTTCTGTTTCAGACAAATTTAATAATGAGCAAAGCTGCTCTTTAGTCAATTTTAATTACTTTTCCCTCCTACTGCTCTATGTTTGACAATTGCCAAAATACCCACTTATCATAGAACAAAGCTCCCACACTGCTACTAACAGCATGGGAAATGTGTTTGTAGGCACTTTGTCAAACCCTGTGGTTAGAAGAGTCAGCAAAACCCTCTCATTCATGTTTCTCACAGTCTCTGCCTCTTCCCCCCTTCTCTCTTTTTTCTCACTATCACAGACAAAAAGACGGCTCTGTGTTTACAATATACTGTGAACTGTTTCATTGCTGATGATTAAAAACAATGCATGTCAAACCTTTGTGAGAATTTACAGTGAATGCAGCAGTAAATCTGGTACATGCCATCAACATGCCTTTTAAAACCTCTTAGGATGACCTTTATTCATTGTTCCACGATAAAGAGTGGGGTCTTTGCGATGAATTCCACTCTTTGAAAGGAGGAAAATCCCTTGGTAGTTTTCTATGGAATACCAAACACTATCTTTATAACAGGAGATTAGGGAGGGACTTTGCTAGAGTACCCTAAATTCTGCAAAAGCTGGAGGATATAGCTGCTGCTAAGCCATCAGACCAAGAGGACAGGAAGTTAAACCAAGGAGAGGCCAGTTTGGGAAAGTAGTTCAGGTGACAGGTAGATTTTCATTCCTACAACTGGACAGGAGGAGGGGAGATCCTGGTCCATGGGTCTGATCTCATCGACTTTGGATGTTAACAGGCATGACTTGGGCCTGGTTTGGCCTGCTCTAGTCCATCTGGGCCAGTGCCTACCCTTCATGTTCTTTCCAGGCCTTCCAGATGTGGGCCCAGTACAATCCCCAGTGGGGTTGGGGGCCAGGCCAGAAACATGGGCCCAGAACAATCTGGGCTCACAATCCGGTCCTCTGAACTGCCCAGGCAGGCCAGAGAAGGCTGAAGTGCGTGGCCACGTCTGTTTGTGTGCCCGCCTGGCACAGCGTGGGGGGTTACCATGGAAGCCAGCCCATGGCTGCCTGTTATTGGCAGACGGAGCTGCCTGTCATAGTGGGGTGCGGAGTGCCATCCGCAGCATGGGGGCATGGCTAAGCAGCAACACGTCACTCCCTGCCCCTCCTCCCCGGCCGGGTCTGGCTATGGGGATGTGTGCTCCTACCTCTGGAGCTGCCCCGGCTGGGCGTAGAGCCCTCCCCAACCCCAGGTTGGTTGAAAGTATGCCCCCACTGATGCACATGCTTAACTTCAGCATAAGTTAACTGTGCCTTTGAAAGAAAAGGAAGTTACTACTAACTAATGTTTCTTTGAAATAAAATGAAATTACTTCAGGTATATAATTAAGTGTGAGCATAAAATCCCAAAGGAATAAATTATAAAGGAATTATTTGCAAACAAATTTTTGGAAAGTGTTCGAAGAAAAGCAAATAGGGATTCAACTTCTAATTTCAGAAGGAATGGAAAAGGGTGGGGAACTGTTTTCCTCCCAGGGGTCACTTTGAACATTAGTACAAGCTCCATATGTCTCACTGAAGTTTGGGTCGGGAGTGGGGGTGCTAAGGAAAATGAAAGTCCAGATTATGGATCCGTGCAATGGATTTGTCCCTTATCCTTGCATACGCAGCCTTATTTCTGCTTCCTTCCCCTGACCTCAACTTTTCAGTGTTTGGGAATAGGAACTGGATTCAGGGACCAGATTCAAGAATTGGAAAGGAAACAAATAAAAACTAGTTATGGGCCACATTTGGCCCCCAAACCTGAGGGTCCCCATCCCTGGAATAGAGGAATATTATTCTCTTACTTATCATACATCTTAAGAAAGCACATTGTCTCCTCCACTTTGTTCTCTTTACATTGCACAATAGCTGCTCATCCAGAATGGAAATTTAGTTACCTTACCTCTTCTCCCTAACTAGAATTCTCCTGAAATCCACAGCAGTGATCAAGTCAATCTAGCCACTGGCTGTTTTTACATGAGTGCAGTAAAACCAGTATTAGCTGTAATTTTATTTATTTATTTACTTACATTTGTACCTCACCCCTCTTGCACAAGGTGACTCGGGGAGGCTCACATATACATAAAATAATACATTATAAATACAAAAAAATAAAAATGCAAAATATAAATAAACACATAAATATAAAAAAGCGCTACAATGCATAAAACTCCTGATCTGCATAAAAGAACTACAGCCATCCCCATTAACCCATCCTATCCACCCCCTTCTCCCTGCTAAACGCCTGATGGGAAGAGCTAGGTCTTACATCTTCGTCTAAAGCAAGGAGATCTGGGCTGAGGTGAATCTCCACCAAAGGTTTGACTGCGACCTCTTGTCTGTACAGACCCGCTGATAACACGTGACCTCAAGGAGGGCACTCCTGGGCAACTGCAGGGGCCTGTCTGGGTCCCAGGGTCCTTCAGGTAAGCAGGGCCCAGGCTGTGTAGGGCTCTAAAGGTCAAAACCAGTACCCTGAATCGGGCCCAGAAGACAATAGGCAGCCAGTGCAATGCCCGGAGCAGTGCATCCCTGAACGTGTTCCCTGTAGCCCGTTCCAGTCAGTAGACATACCACTGCATTTTGCACCATCTGCAGCTTCCGAACCATCACCATGGGCAGCCCCACGTAGAGCGCATTGCAATAGTCCAGTCTCGAGGTGACGAGTGCATAGATGATGATGGCAAGATCAGAGTCTGAGACATATGAGTGAAACCTCCTCACCAGATGTAGTTGGAAAAAGGCGCCCCTGACCACAGCCGACACCCGGCGATCTAGGCACAACTGTGAGCCCAGGAGCACCCCCAGGCTCTGCACAGGTGGGACCAATGGATGGTGAACACCTCTGATAATGGGAGTGTTCCCCACCCCTAGAACTCCTTGGGGAACTCTGACCGAGAGGAGAATGCTTCTGCTAGTGCATTGGTCCTGAAGTCAGTCAACTTCAGTGTGAGTTGAGCTCCACCTGTGCTCCAACCGCCTACCATCCCACTTCAGCTGCCTCAGGCCCTCTGTATCTGTGCTGCCACAGTGGTGGAAACAGATGCCTGGGTGCAACTGTGTCAATGCCCATGGTCAAAATGTCATTCTACAAGGTGACCAGGCCATCGACAGAGAAGCTGTTAAGGTCAGTAGGTATATCCCTGAAAGAGTTCTGGAAACCAACTGGTTCCATCAGGGGTGGACCAACCTAACCGGTCCACCAACCCGACGAGGGCATTGGAGCACAGGGATCTAGGCCTTCAGCAGGTAATGGTCCAACCATGACAATAAAGATTAGGAGGCCGCATGAGTAGCATTTTGTCACAGCCTTCTCTGTTCTAAATTCCTACCTGTGACTGCAGAATACCATAGAGACGTTGGGTAGAGGGGACGTAAACTCTACCCTCAATGGTAGAGGGGCTCTAGTTCAGAATACGTGTTTACATGTTCACTTATTTTATTCTGGAGTAAATAAATCCTTGAAAATCAGGTTGAATTATTCTGGAATAAAAACAGGAAACGAGTTCACAAACAGGAATGAGAAGTAAAGTAATCTGGCATCTGTTCTGTTCAGACTATCAGATACAATCCAGATTAAGAGGGATTAATACCAGTATAATGATTGTGTAAAACCAGCCACTTTCTAAGCTATCAGCCCCCAGGGCATGGCATGTAGGTTGTTAAAAAGATGTGATTAGAGTGTGCTGTGTACTAGCAATAGTTCCCTCCGCGATCGCCACGGCTGGGGTTTGGTGGCACCCGTTCCCCCTTCATAACAAAGAAGGCGAGGAAGGAGTGGCTGCTTGAGGGTGGGGGAAGGCCGTGGTTGCTATGTAACCTGAAACAGAGGTTCCCGGGACTCTCGCGAGAGTTGGAATTCCCGGGCACCATTTTAGCCTCCCCGCTCAAGCGCCTCATTCAGCCAGGTGCGGAGCGGGGAGAAGGATGCGCACCCACTCACCCGTCCCTCTCATAGGGCACCATGCCGAGTCACCACTGGTCATGAATTAGGACCGGAAAGGAATTTTCCCTGAGCCAAATTGGCAAAACGGTGAGGTTTTTTTTGCCTTTCCAGGAGTGACCTGCCGAATTGAATAAAGAGCGAGGATGCAAATTTGCCAGTGGTAGGTCGAATTGTCACACTCTTGGTGGTAGGCTGAGTTCAGGCCAATGGTTAAAAGTTGAAAGGGTTAGCATAGACTAGGGTAGCAACATTTCCCTAAGAGATTAGCATAGGCTCAGTGAGGCCCACTGTATGGTCAGTCCAAGGGTGAGAGACGAGCGGCCGAACCTGCTGGGCGAACCATGTACCAAACAGTAGGTTACGGTGTCCTCACCCCTGTTGTTTAAACTCCTGCCCCAGTGGGCAAAAGGGGATAGGTGCGAACAACCCGCTCTGGCCCAGTGAACCCGGTGGTCGGGATAGGGTGTAAGTTGAAGAAGTTGGTTAAGGTAGGGCACAGGAGGATTCCCCTCGGGCTTAACCCGAAGACGTAAGAAGAAGGGCACCGGGCAAAAAGAATAGCGCCTGGTCCAGGACGGGAACCTCCTGTGGGGACGGTTAAAAGTTAGAAAAAAGAGATAGATAGGACCCCAGTTCAAAGGGGGAAGTGGGAGGTCTACCCCTTCCCCCTTTTTGGCTACTAATAAAGAGTGCGGCCGTTCAAACCCACATACCGTGTCCTCATCTTCTTTGGGGGGGTGCGTCAACAAATGAGATGACGCTTATACCTTACACACAACATCCCTCATTTGACAGGAATAGTGCAGGACTGGACAGGGTACATTTTTAGTTGGTGCATGGAGATGGGTGGAGGTAGGTGTGCACCCATGGGAACAGGCGCACACCCACCTCCACACACCACGGTTCATTAAAAAAGGGCCATACATGTAACAACTGGTGTATAATTCAGTACTCACTGGCTTCACGCAGGCTGTTACCACGGTCCATTAAAAAAGGGCCATACATGTGTGTGGAGGTCTGTGTGCGCCTGTTCCCATGGGTGCACACCTACCTCCACCCATCTCCATGCACAGAGGCATTCCCGTTTTGTTCAGTGCCTCCATGTATGGGTGATGGGTGGAAATGGGTGGAGCGCGGGAGTGTGCACACCCCCTCAGCCACCACCCGCACTGTTCCCACAGGCACCACCCTTCCCCCACCCACCACGGGTGGCGTTCACATGTGTGTGTGTGTGTGTGGGGGGCGGTGCCTGTGTAAAAACACCCTATGTGGCGGTGTGTGTGTATGTGGGGGTGGGGGTGGCGTACCAGTCCCAGGGAGCAACAAGCTATGGTGGCAGGTCTGTTTCCCCAGACTGTTATGTTTTTAGATTTAAAATCTGCATTTGACCTGATACCTAGGTCTAAGATGTGCACTAAACTGGGAGAAACTAATATTGATAGGCGCCTCCTGTTCCTTATGATGTCACTTTACAATTACACTACCCTCTGGGTTAAGTTAAACCAACAGGGTCATTTATCAGATCCATTTAGGTCTCGATCCGGAGTCAGACAGGGTTGCATTTTGGCCCTGGCATTATTTAATTTTTATATAAATGATCTGATTACTGCTGCATTGCAGATAGAAAATCATTACTTAAAATACAGGATAAGATACATCAAATGTGGTTCTCTATGCCATATCAAAGCCATGCAGGGATATGCAAAGGCTAGAGTGGAACTCCTCCAACAACTTGCAGACATTAAGTGTCAGGAAGAAACGGCTAAGATACATGCGGTGAAATTCCTCACTGATTATTTATCTATAATGCCATTTAGGAATTCTAATGCATCATATTTGGTCAGTCTCTTTTCTCCTACACAAAGAGCTATTTTCCTTAGGGCAAGGCTAAACATTTCCCCCTCAGCCCTTTTGGAGGGCCGATATAGGGGAGTTCTGCTTCATTTAAGAATATGCCCTTGTGGGTCGGGTGAGGTTGAGACAGTTGCCCATACCCTACTGTTTTGTAAGCTATATGTGGATATTAGAGAGAGACTAATTTGTCCACCGATAAGATATTTACCATTTATATGTCGTTCTTGCTGGCTGACATTGCTTCTGGGATAACATCTTTTGTTGCTAAATTCCTTGTATATGCCTATAATAGAAGAGTGCAATACCTTAAAGCATGGGATGTGGAATAGGATGGCTTATTTTGTTGCTCCCTTTGGGTTGTATGGACTAATTTTTCTTTGGAAACCTTTTCCTTTGTTTGTATTTATGTGTACCATAGGAGGATTTTGCGTTTTACCTATTTTGCATTTTTATTTGTTTGTTTGTTTGTGTAGGGTGAGAAACCGGTAAAATCCGGTATCCGATAATGCCGGTATCGGGCGTACCGGCATTATCGTATTCGACCCGGTAATCCGGACTGGGTACCAGATTCCGGGGTACCGGATTTTTTACATTGCAGCCATTTAAAAATGGCTGCAATGTAAAAAAACTTAAAGCCCCAGGAAAAAAGTTTTTTTAAAAAAAACCCTCCCCGAGTCCAGGCTGCGCGGGTGGAAGGGGGGACACCCCCCACCCACCCTGCCCAGCCTGGATTTTTGTTTTAAAAAAGACCCAGAGGTGAGCCCACCCCCCAGCACCAGTGGCCGCGGCGTCCCCGCAGCCGCCGGTAAGTATGACCCGATCCCTGGGGGGGGGGTTTAACACCCCCCCAACCCCCCAGGGATCACCCCTACTAAAGTTCAGTGCGCTTACCTTTGGGAGCTCCGGCGGCGGCGGGCGGTCCGGCGGCCTCAGCGCCGGCTGTGGCTGCCGGCGTCAGAACGCTCTAGGCCTTCCGGGGAACTTCCGGGTTTCCCCGGAAGGCCTAGAGCGTCTCTGACGCCGGCAGCCACAGCCGGCGCTGAGGCCGCCGGACCGCCCGCCGCCGCCGGAGCTCCCAAAGGTAAGCGCACTGAACTTTAGTAGGGGTGATCCCTGGGGGGGTGGGGGGGTGTTAAACACCCCCCCCAGGGATCGGGTCATACTTACCGGCGGCTGCGGGGACGCCGCGGCCGCTGGTGCTGGGGGGTGGGCTCGCCTCTGGGTCTTTTTTTAAACAAAAATCCAGGCTGGGCAGGGTGGGTGGGGGGTGTCCCCCCTTCCACCCGCGCAGCCTGGGAGGGGGAGGGAATTAATATTTCATTGGTTTCAATGGGGACACAGCGCCCCATTGAAACCAATGAAATAAATCCGGTACCGGTATACCGGATTTAATCCGGGAATCCGGTTTTCGTAGAACCGGTAACCGGTAAATCCGGTAGCCGGTAATGGGCCCGGGGTCCCACCAAGCATTTGAAATAAATATTCATTCATTCCCCAGACTGGGGATTCCTCTGCTGCTACAAGGGAGGCAGGTGGAAATTATTTCTACATCAGAAGAATGTAAGGTTGTCACCTTTTGCAGTTTGACCCCGAGACTCCTATAGGCCAAAATGGGAGTCTCGGGGGGTCAAACTGCAAAAAGAGGCAACTCTAGAAGCAGGGCAAGTGTGGTGGGGCGGTAGGTCCAGGGCCCCTCTCAGCAGGAGAAATGGTGGTTGAGAGAGACCTTTCTTCGTACCACTGCTTCTTGTGCTTGGACTGCCCCTGATTCCAGGGAGTGGCAGCAGTAGGATTTGCTACTTCTCCTTCCTCTGCTGCCTGGTGCTCCCAGGGGAGTTGCGTGAGGTGTTTACAACAACTACATGCAACTGCTTGTTCCTCACGGTGGTGATTAGAAGCTGAGTGGTTATCATGAGGTATAAAAACACCCAGGGAGTCAGGGCGCTGTTATCTGTACTCTGGTGGTGACCTCATCTCTAGTCTGCAGATATGGCAGCGTGAATGTTTATAATGGCCAGTACAGAGAGTCAGAGCTAATTAAATGCAACCATCCTTACAATGAAAGAATTCATACTGAAGATTTAAATAGATGTATACTCCCCTCCTCCGTCATGGAACAGAGCCTGATAGCACTGACTGTTACAGCAATTTAAGAGATGAGATAAGCAGCTAGGATGGTTACTGACTTCCCATCCCACTGAGTTCCTCAAGATAAAAAAAACCACCCTCATCTTGATAGACTATGGACTTGCCACTTGTCACATCTGGCACTTTGTAATTTGATATAAAATAAGGGGTAGGGAACCTTTTCTCATAAGTCACTTTGGAAATTAGTCCAAGCTATGCAAGCTAGCTTAGGGAGTTGGGGGAGGAGGGGGGAGGAAGAGCTGTATAAAGACCTTCCTCTGGTTAGGGGAAGGAAAGGTCCACCCCATCTCCTTGAGTTCAAGCCCTCATCTCCCCTCCCTTTCCCTAAACTTATATTGTCAGTACTTGAGAATAGGAATTGGATCCATGGGCCAGATCCATGAATTAGAAAAGGGACCTATCAGAAACAGCTGTGGGACAGATTTGGCCCATGAACTGGCAGTTTCCAACTCCTGATATAAAAGCTGCAGGGGTTCGTGCACAAAATGTGAGTTTGATCAGGAGCAGTACTTGCTACTGCGCTCCAATCATGTTGGAGCTTCCTGTATATAAAAGTTCTCGGGGAGAGCCCCTATTTGGTTGCTAACAGGACCGCACCAATTAGACTTGGAAAGGGTAGTACTGAGGGAAGTGGAGAAAACTTGGACTGGCTTCAGGATCTCCCTCTGTGAGAGGGATGAACGGAGGATTGGCAAAATGCCACTCTGCCTCTGCATGGTCTGCTTTTACTGTACAGCTGTTCAGGTTCATTTGAACATTTTGTTTTGATTTTGATTCACATGGCCTCACTCACATCTACAGCTGCAGTGAGTCAGCAATGTCACTTTACAATAAATGAGGGATCTGGATCCTAATTTTTATTTCTAAGCCACTGTTGCGAATGGAGCTAAAAACAAAAAAATGAGACCTATTATTACATCAGGTGTCTTCAGACGGACCCGGTGGTGGCCACCTGCAGACCTGCTCTGTGGGTGACCCAGCCCCACATGCAGCTGTGCCTGCGCTGGGTTTATATGAACTTGGCAGCTGCTGTGGCCCACAATCCACCCACACGGCACCCCTCTCCGCCACACCATAGAGCTGCAGGTGGATCACCCGACGCTCTAGGCTGCTGCCTCTATAGTATTGTCAGGGGGCAGTCCACATCCAGAAGCGGAGCTGCAGCCGCCATCTGTGAGTGGACAGACCACAGCTCCATCTCAGGCTGGTGCCCCGGGTTTGGGCAGCCCACTCCACTGGCAGTGCTTTGGGATGTTCCAGAGCACTGCTAGTTGGGTTGGAGCCACTTCTGCTCTGCCTGCAGATCTGGTGACCTTTACACGGATGGGCCGCCGGGGTGTAAGGCATGGCAGATACTTGGATGCCGTTCATTTAAAAGCACCCATGGTGTCATGACTCTCCTTTCTTTACTTTTGATTGGTGGTTGCACATAGGGTTGCCACCTCTCCTGGGGAAGAACCCTTAAATACCAATTTGCATGCATTTGATTCCTGTACATAAAGGTACATTTCTGTTGGGCTTATAAAAAAGATAGGGGAGGAGGTACAGGCATCATGCATGGTGTAAGGAACTGGGTGTAGAAGCATGGCAGGTGAAGGGCAGATGGAGAGCCTCAGAGTCCTTTCACAGAGACAAGGGTCCGTACTCTCTCACTGCAACCAAGCCATGGCCTTCCCCACGACAGCTGGTTCTGGATAACACTGCACAGCTCTCTCTTCCTCCAACACACACAAAGGCAGGTAAATTATAAGGTGGTACTGACCTTGAGAATTATTGGCTTAACCCTGAACATGAAGATGTTGCTCAAAAATCCCAAGACTCAGGTTCAAACCCTGACATAGGGCGACCCTAGTTAGTTACACATGAAATACCTATGGATCACAAGTGAAGAGGGTGGAGTCATCACCTTCTCCGCCATTTTAGAAATACCCCATTTCAATGGCAGTTGGAGCCCTGAATTTGAGAAAGCAAATCTCCCCACCTAGGAATGCTAAGAGGAAGAGATTTCTCCTCCTCCTTGATATGCCCATAGTAGGTAAGTTAGCTTTATTATTCCTGTTATATATAGATGTAGAACTGAGGCTGAACTATGGTGACTTGCAGGGGTGTAGCGAGGTTGAAATGGGCCCTGGTGCAGAAGATGGTATGGGCACTCTCCTGGGACACTGTACTCCAGTTAGAAATACCTCATATTTCTACATGCATGTGGGCCCCCCAGGCATGTGGGCCTCACTGCAGCTGCAGCTGATGACTTACCAGAGGCTATGTTGTGAGTCCATGGCTGAGCTGTACACTGATAGGACCACATCAGTTTTCTCCAGAACTGATTAGCTACTGTTTGACCAACACTGGTTAAAAACAGATGTACCAGTGGTGAGGCGACTCCTTGGCCTGCCCCCGGAGTGGAAAAGCACAGTTGCCACTCCTTGGGTTGGTGAATGGCAAAGAACAGATGTGCCTGTGATGACCCTTGGTGGCCAGAGAGTCGTTGCACTGCCCCCATGCCCCACGTAGGGTGGGTGAACACAACAAATGTGTGGGTAGCCAGCTCCATCCTCACCCCACTCCGAGTCCCGCCCCCCGCCATGATGTGGCAGCGACAGGCAGGGCCAAACAGATGCTTGGGCCCATGTTGGCCTAGGCGGGCAGCCCTTGGCCCAGGATGCACCTCAGTGATTTTCTAGAGGATGCATCCCAGGCCAGCCACCTACCAGCCCTGGGGCGTACACAGCCCAACATCTGGCGGCACAGGGACACAGAAGCGGGTGAGTCCCAGGCCCAGGTGGACTAGACAATCACTGTGAAGATAAAGGGCTTGATCCCAAAGCCCACGTAAACCATGCGGAACGACACACACGCCAACCGTGCATATCCCCATAGCTGGCCTACTGTGCGGAAACCACGCATACATACGCGCACAACTTCTGTGCGGTTTATGCGGGCTTTGGGATTGGGCTCACCCACTGATGCATTAAGTGCTGAACGTGGTCCTTTCATTAGACTACAATCTAAGAGTTGGGGGTGTGGGGATTGGTTTGAATTGCTTAGTTCTTTGATAAAAGGAATTCCCTTTGCCAAACATGCCACCCATTCTCCCCTCCACCCCTCCTTTGCTTTATGTCTGGTGTTTGAGTGGTTCACAATCATGTGTCAGAGTGAGCTACTCCATAGATCTGAATGGATCCTTGAGGTTTACATTCATCAGGGTAAAATGTTACCCACACAAGTTTGTTGGGTTTTCTTTTGCATGTCCCAGCTTTTAGTGGGAGGGGAGTGGGCAAGGACCAAGCACTAAAATGGGAGGGTGGGTTGGAAACTAAGGCATAGAGCAAACTGTTCCACGCAGTAGACTCTGCCCTTGGGGGTCAGATTCTCCCTCTGCTCCTGGCCACTTTGGGGGCTCCCATTTTCTCCCCAAGTGTCCGGGAGTGGAGGAAGTCCCCGCTTCTTTCCACGTGAGCTGTTACACCAGGAATTGCAGTGGAAGTGGATGGAATACCTGAGCCTTCCAGTCTGCTTTTATCATGATACCTGGTGCAACAGCAGAAGTGGAATGGGCCAGGGGGACGACCCCTCTTTCTTCTCCCAGATGCTTTGGGGGCTGCCATGATGGCTTCACTCAGTGCTGGAGATCACAGTGTGAGCAAATACTAGTATTTAGACAGGGCTCCCAGTCTGTATTATTATCCCTGGCGCATAGAAGCACAAGTGATGGGGTGAGAAGGAAAGTGAGAAACTCCTGGACCCTGCTTGCTGTTTGTGCTCTGGGAAGCATGTATGGGAAGATGCCTGGCCAGTTTCTGGTGCTTGTGCTGCCATGGGTAGCAGGGACTAGGAGGGAAAGCAAACAACAGAGGCTTGCCCTACCCTTTAACCCTAGCAGCATTAGACACTGCTGCAGGGAGAGGATCTGGTTCATGGGTCCTCTTCCGGCCACAGCTTTCATTCCCCCAGTGTCTCTCTTTCCACAGAGCAGTTGTCACAGATGTGATGACAACAGCTGCATGAAGGGGACAAACACAGAGCAACACCCACGTTGAGCTCTGGAGCTTATACAGTGAGAGGCTAGTGCAGAGCCACTATGCACTTTGCACCGGCAAACCCACACACTAACAAATGTTTTGTTTGTTATTAACACCCAGAGTGAGCTACCCATACCTCTGTGTGCTGCTGTCTTGAGCAATACCACCAAAGCAAGTCATAAGCAGCTTGTTTCTGAGCTGCTTCCTAAATGTGATTCTGTGACATGACTGCACACCTGAGTAATTTTTCTGATTTTAGTGATTATCTTGGGGTTTTTTTTGCATCATACTTGACGGTACATGCATTTTTAATAAACCTAACCTTTTTCTGAATCCTCAAACTGGCCTTCATACATATATATGCAATTTACTGTTAAGTAAAAAATGCTTTCACTTAAACCAGTACAAGAGGTTAGAGCTAGACCCCCATTCCAATTCTATGAACCATTCTGCTTTTCTGACATTTGGAGCCTAATTTGGAAATTAGGCACCTTTTAACTCTCTTGTGGTTTAGTGGGAATTGAGGGTGCTTGTTATCTTAAAGAAGAAGAGCTCAGCACTTCACAATAATGACTCTGGTACTCTGAAGTTTGCAAGCTATGGATAGAGACCACAAGTGGAGTCGGATCATCTGTGAGACGGGGTCATCATGATTCTTATTGATATGTTGTATATTCTGCATGTCTTTGTTGCATTTGGGGGGTGGGGTCGCAGGATTATATTTACATCTCAAAATGGGATCACACTAATCTAGCTTTATGATTAATTAGAAATGAAGCAACAACAACATAGCTTAAAGGAGCATTTGATTCAAGTTTAGTTCAGTATTCTGTCTTTTAAAGGCAAAAAATCACTTTAATATTGACTAGCATCTTATGTGAAAACAGCCTTGGAAAGACTTTTCATCCAGAAAGTACAGATGAATAAGTTACATTAGCATTTCCAGCAGACAAACATGAAATTACATTTTGCTTTTCAAATGACTTGTAAGAAATACCATTTCTTTTTATTGGGAAGTCAATTTGTTTCAAAACTTGTTTTCAAACTCCCCAAATTTATAAGATACAGTAACACCACCATCTGTTGGGTAGGGGAAAGTATTTCAGTTACTTTCCAATGTTATGCACAGAAACGTCAGTTTCCTTCCAAAAATTGCTGAAAACGTTAAACTCAAGAATACTTAGGTAGTGGAGGAATTATGTTTCCTTTGGCAGTGGAACAATGGAGATAAGTATTTGGATTTTGGTTGAGTGGTTGAAATTTTATTAATTGCAAATGGAATGAATACACCAAATGGAATTACAAACGGTCGGAATGAATACATCATTAGTGAACATGCCTGCAGTAGATCTTTTCATTAGAGAAGAGCAAGTGTTCCCTTTCACAGGAGAAATACCAACCTTTCAGGAGTGCTTGCAAATGTCTGTCGGTACTTCGTCAGTTTCCAGTGATTCTGTGCTTCCATCGTTTTTCTTAGTACTTCCATAACTTTTGTCCCTTTCTAGGACTTTTTCATTACTTTTGCCACTTTCTGAGACTTTTCAATGATTTCTGGGAAATTCTTCTCATTTTTTTGGAATTTTACGACTGTTTTATGGCAATTTTCAACAGTTCCCCGGTACTTAGCCAGCAGGTTTTCATCTCCACAGCCCTCAGGGGTGAGTGCGGGACACACACAGGATTTGAGACTGGCCCATGGCAGGTCCGAACAACATGAAAAATATATTGGAAAATGGCAAAAACAGCCAGAAAGCTGGTAAGTTCCCGTGTTGCATGAATCTTGGCGAATGCCCTGCTTCCAATGGAAGCAGCATTCGCTGAGATTTTTCATTTCAGGTCTACGTTTATAAAGTATGTCATGTTTTTTTGGTCCTTGTCATAGTTTGTCACATTAGTACAGTCTAGAGCTGAAAGCAGGTACTTGCAAAGTGGGTATACCCATCGAATTTCTGGTACTCGAATGGACCCAACAACATCGGGTACTGATTGGTGTCCAATTGCAACCCAATTTGGGTACATGATATCCTGAAATCTTGAATTCTGGATCTTGGAATGTTAACTGCTGGTACTGATTTTTCTATTCTTTTCTGTCCCCCAAAATGGACTTCCGGTCCAGATTTTTAAAATTTCCATCCTTATTTTTTGGTTTTGCAACCTGATATATCTATTAGTAATCAGAAAATTAAAAAAATCAGTATTGGTAATATATAACAATTACCGATTTTTTGGGATATCCAAGTATCTGATTGGTACCCATGTAACTCCTCAGGTATCCAATGTGATACCCAAAAATGTGAGTATTACCTGTGGATACTAATTTAAGTATCTGTTTCAGCCCTGGAAGACCTCCCTTAAAACCATCTTACATGAATCATGCCGATAAAGAAAGAATGGGTGTTTTTACACACACATTTCTCTTGCATGTTTGCTGTTACAGCCTGAACTTTCAGTGTGTGTAAACTGCTCACCCAGATCTTAAACATCTGGCTCTTTGAACTTCTGCATAGAACTTCTCCCAGAACTTTTGTGTGTAAAAAGTTCTCCTGGTAAACTGCTTTGCTCCAGGCAGCTGTGGTCACTTGGTTTCCATGGCAGCCCCCCAAGTCTACAGTTGTGGCTACTTTAGGCTGTCTTAGGAGAGTGTTTGTGTGAAGAATGCTTCCAGGAACTTCCTCAGGGCTCTGTGTGTGTGCGTGCGTGCGTGCGTGCGTGCGTGCGTGTGTGTGTGTGATGCATCCAGAACTTGTGGACTTGTAAACCCAGAAGATTGAAAGACCAGCACTTCAAGTTCTGGGAGAAGTTCAAAGAGCTGGATGTTTAAGATCTGGGTGAGTGATTTAGACACACAGACATTTCATGATGTAACAGCAAACATACAGGAGAAATGTGTGTGTAAAAACACCCAGTAAATCAGTTTGGGCTCATATAGACCTCTAGGCCAACTAGTTTGTAAGATATGCTAACATACCTTTTAAGTCCATCTCTCCTTGTGGAACCATTCCTTATGTTCCATGACTGCGACTATTGCCATTTTTTCTTAATGTCTAATGGCACCTTCCTAACAGTTTTTAAAACCAGGAGTTTCAGTTGTTTCCATTGCATGTTGGAGTTTGCAAGGTTTTTTTTATTTCTTCCTTCTCCTCCCTTTAAGGCTGGAAAAGATGCAGGATAAATACATCAAGTTTTATAGTTTCTGTTAGATGGGACGTGCTCTAAGATGTAGGAAGTATAGCTTTAGTGGGAAAGAGGGAAATCTGAAACAGTCTTTTTGGTCTCTATTTAAAGCTCAAAGTCCCTCTGATGTTTGGTGCAATGAAATAAGAAGTGGAAGAAATCTTGCACAAATGACACAGAAATAAGAATGCCACAGCACTCAGGATTGTGGCATTTCGCAACTTGCGTAAAATATTTCAGTTCATTTCAATTCAATTTTAATTTATATCCTGCACTCTCTTGAACAAGTCGACTCGAGGCGGATTACAACATACAAAAAATATACCAAAACATAAGCAACTAGGTTTTACATCCCACACAGGGGAACCTAGAAATAAAAACATCACATAATAACAGTATTGAAGTATCCCACACAGGGAATTTCACATCATAAAAAGAAAGACCCACCCCATTATCTATACAATAACCCATAATACATCATATTTAACCCAAAACTATTTCCCACCAGCATCCACTACTAACATTCACATTTCACAACCCTGCTCTCACCAGGGATCTCTCATAAATCACTTCCAGCTACCCCTGCTGCCACCAGGGGGCATCCCTCCTTCAAACCCTCTCTCACCAGGAGAGATGGAGGCCTTCTCATCAACGAATACCAGTGGCAATTTACATTCCCCTATCCAACCGACAGTCTCCCCGGCCCCACCTCCCATGCCACTTCGGTCGGGTTCCCGACACGTGCCTCTGGCACGGCCTCCGGCCGCCCCCACTGTTATGGGGAGCAGCCCAGAAGAACACCTCCCCGAGCCCCATCGCTGCAAAGGTGGGAGGGGAGGGAGAGCCGTGCAGCGCCCCGCCCCCAGTACTGCAACCTCTTCTCCGATGTTATCAGGAGGGGGTGTGTGTCCATATGTCCTTGTGTGGCCGCTCTGCCGCTGCTGCCTCTGGGAACCCCAGCCTGCTGCCGCCTGCTCTCCATGCGGCCGCCCCTGCTGTTATGGGGAGTGGCCTGGAAGAACACCTCCCTGAGCCCCGCCCCCACAAGGGTGGGAGGGGAGGGAGAGCCGTGCCAAAGCCTCTGGCTGGTCAAATTGCAGCGCCCCGCCCCCAGTACCGCAGCCTCTCCACCGATGTCATCAGGAGGGGGGGTGGATGTCCATATGTCCTTTCACGGCCGCTCTGCCGCCGCTGCCTCTGGGAACCCCAGCCTGCTGCAATATTGACTTTGCACTCGTGTTTAGTTGGTCATTTGGGGTTCCTGGTTAAAAAGATTGATAAAAGTACTTCAGACTTCTTTTGAGCAATATATTCTACTACTTTGTGATACTATCTCTGGTCACTATCTGTGATCAAATTTCAGCCAATGTCTTCCTTGCAAAAGCAGTATTTGCCTTCTTTAGTTAATAATCAGCAGTTTTTCCATTATTATCCAAAATAATGAACATATTAATTATGGGGAAGATAAGTCTTATACATTTCTTTTAAGGGGAGCCATGCCTTGTTTAGTCCTATTGAAGGTATTTTATCCATGAGTATTTGAAGCCGAAAAGCAGCATCTAGGTTGGGTTTTGTGGTGTTATGTTTAGCAGTGGGTTTTTCATATCTAAGTTTTTAATCAAAACTGCTATCAACAATAAAGATGAGGATAGGCTTCATCGATCCACAAATCCCACACTTAGGGATGGACTCAAATTCAGATATTTTCAGTAGCCCCTCAAAGTCCAAAGCAGGAGAGGATGCTTTTGAAGATGCAGGTAATCCATCCCTAACAGATTTTCAAACATGTATGCCCAAAATAACCAACAAATTCAGACTGTCCAAGACCATCCCAGTTTATCACCATTCCTTCATAAACTAAAGGAATGAGCTAGTGCTGAAAAGCAACTACCCAAACATGATTTGCAGACAAACACAATATTGAACATTTGAGAACAAAGGCAACTTCTTATTTGCTACATTGAGCCTTATTGGAACATGTATTTTATCTCCTTGAATTATACTTTGTTGGATCTAAGCAAAGATGCAAGCTGTTCTAGGCGTCTTATAGCAGAAATTTTGCATGTCAAAGAAACTGCATTTCAGTTACCTCTCTTCCAGTCTAGTTCCCTGTGGGACTTCCCACAATGAAAAGGACTTGTGATAGCTCTACATAAAATGTTTCCAAAGTTGCATGGAGCAGAGGAGGACATCCCAGCTCTAGGGCTCTCTGATCATACCCCTTGAGTCACTTGTGGATCAGAGGTGACAAACAGGAAATGATGTATAAGTGAAGCATGGTCTGGGAAAACTTATTCCCACAACATCATTGCTCCTTGAAAGAATCAGATCCTTGGAAGTGAACACTTTGCTTTGGGTGGCAGAGAACACTGGGTCATCAAGGAGCACAGGAAGAGGCAAGGATTTTGCACAAAACTGCTCATGTGGTTTTGTACTAGTGCTCGCTCTAAAAGAGTGTTGTGTGAATGAGCCCACAATGAGAACCATCTATCCTGGATAACGGTACTTAGATTGAAAACAGCTTTGGGCAGAGAACATTCTTTTGGTTGCCTTTCTAGGGTACCTATTATCAATGGGGCCCTTGTCCATGAGACACTACCATGAGAAACGTAATATTTTTTTTTAAAATGTTGAGATTCTGAAATCACTCCAATTCGGCACTAAAATGACTTCAACAGTGTGCAAATCATAAGAGGAACTACCTGGGCGGGAGGGGGGGAGTTGAAGGGGGAGGCAAAAACTGCAGCGGGAGCTGGTGCTGGTAAGCTTCATAGTGGGATATGGGGCAAAAAAAGTGGGGAGAGAGCCAGAATTGCCTAGAGTGGCAACAAATCCTTGCACCGTTCATGGGAACATTTATTTTAGAATGTAACATTGCTGATTTTTTGCAAACTAACTTTATAACAAAAACTTCAAACTGAAGCTGAAAAAATGGTTTATAACTTTGATTCATATGACTACCAACTCTGAGGTAGATATAATGATTGCATCCCGCCCCCTCCTCCCACCCCCTGCAAGAACGTGTTTCCATGTCTGCTCATGATAACATTGACATCTCTTTGGTGATTTTTCACCCTCTTTGTAATGGATACTTTTGTTACACACTCACACTACCCTGGTTTTCTGTTGTAGAGATAAAATAGATTTTAGAAAACATGGAAGTAATTCTCACTTCTCAGTTGTTTTTCTACTGGAAAAGTATTGTATTTCCAACCAGATCATATTTGTGAAGTGCACTGCCAAATGTGGAACAGGAAGGAGTGTGCCCATGCTTTCCAATTTTCATCAGATATTTCTGGTTATTAGGAATTAGTTTGAAGTTTACTTCTAAGCAGAGGACAAGCACTAGACTGTGTGTCTCACTTACATACAAATTAAGCCTTCTGGGTGATCATATCACCTCTTTGTAAACAGTAATGAAATGCTAAATTTGCTAAATCCTCAGTGTTTTAAATTGCATAGGTGTTTCATATGGGGGCTAATCCCCTAGATATTTTATTAACAATGCTACAGATTCAGTGTAAGCACCTACCTTGATAGAAAAAGAAGCCACAAGGACTTCTAATGAATAAGTAAAAATGATTGAATAATTTTGACAGTTTGCTCAAAAACAGGATTCCAAAGGTTGCAGGCATTATCTTTCTCTGATTAATGAATCTTAATTACTTAGCTTAACTACCTTTATTAGAATGGCATAGCAAGTTGAGACGTGCCAAGGGAAGAGTGGTTTGATTCTTTAGTAGGATTCCGCTCCCCCCACTTCACACAAGTAATTGGAAGCCTTCGTGTTTTCTGATTCAGTCGCAATTATATTAGGTACAGCTCCCATCTAAGTTTGATTTATTTCTAATTCATTTTCCGGTCAGAAGCTGCAAGATTAATGTAGTGACACTCTGTCTGTTTTTATCTGGTGGGAGAGGATTTCTGCCCAGGTAATATAAGCAACACTTTCTTTATTTTATTTATTTATTTTTATTTATTTATTGCCTGCCATCAGATTATGGCAAAATTGCATGAGCCATTGTGCTCAAGATAATGGACCCCATCCTAACCATTATATCAGTGGCAGTTCTGTGATGCAATTCAATGACAGCATAAATTGGAATTATCTACCGACTGTATTTGGTAGACTTTTCAGAACTTCTTTCCATCAGAGTGACAAAAAGGTGAAACAATTAAGAATGCCTTTCCAAAGATGGAAAGAAATAATATTCATTAGGCCCAGTGTCGGGGTGGGAGGTGGCGGGAATCTGTTTTTGTATTCCCTGTTTCATGAGCAAATTAATGTATTGAAGAATGTCAGACTAAATGTAACTGACATTCATTTAAAATGTATTTCCATTCCATATAAATTATAAGCTATGAGAGAGTTAAGAGATGGATGTTTTTCTTTTAAAGGAGAGGTTGTCAGGCACTTGCAGACAAAGGACAAGAGTTGCTAGAAGTCTTCACTGCAGGGGGTTGGACTACATATTATTTATCTAGCACTTTTTGTGCTCAGAGAGCACTTATCTAGTTCAGCCTCACAACAACCTGTGGGGTAGGCTATTATTATTACAATTTTACAGATGGGGAACTGAGGCTGAGAGAAGGGTGATTTTAGACGCGACGCAAACTGCATACCTCCACCCAGGAGCCATGAAGCCCACTGCCCATTTAAAGTTGGAGCAGGGGGATGCACGTTCCCATGAGCCACAGTGCACCCACTCATGCCATGCACAGAGCATTGTGCGGGGCAAGTCAAATAGGTCCGTAGTTTAACAGGTGGCCACAGAGCCCTTGCCCATATGAACTGAGGCAGCCACCCATGCCATCAGACCAGTCCACAGCTCAAAGGCACTGTGGGCAGGGGACATGGGTTTTGCAAGTCACAAGTACTGGCTAGGAGCACTGGGGAGTCCAGGTTCATGTCAATTGCAAAGACCAGCCTGGCACTCTTATTTATATTTATTTTTTATTTATTTAGAGTTTTGCTACCCCACCCCTCCTGCCACAGGCAGCTCGGGGTGGCTTACAATCTTCAAAACAAACATTAAAACAATTAAAATACAACTAAAAGGAGGACAAAAAGAAAAATAACCCCTACCCAACAACCCACCCCCTCACCCGCCAAATGCCTGGTGGAACAGCCAGGTCTTACAACTTCTCCAAAAAGAGGGGAGATCCAGGGCCAAACAGGCCGCCACTGGAAGGGAGTTCCACAGCCGTGGTGCGGCCACCAAGAACATCTTCCCCTGCATTATAGGTCAGGATTCTTTCGTACTTTCTAAGGAAATTACCAAATGATTTATTGAAACTAGCCACTAAACAGGTTAAAATAAACTTGCATGCAGTCACCCTGGCTGACTATATATGAGTTAAGAAGATTCCTAGAGGGTTACAAGTGGGAAAAAAAACCCCACCCTTTTTGTTGAGGAGGATACCTTTATTGAAAAATGGACCCAGACATGCAACAAATGTGCTTTAGACCTCATGGTTTTAATAATAGAAACTAGCCAAAAGGAGGTAGTGAAAATAGAGAGATAGAAAAAGAAAAGACTAAATTAAAAGAAACACGAAGGAGTATCAGTCTTTTATTTGCAACTAGAATACCCCTGAAGAAGCTACCAAGGTAGCGAAATGTCGGGTAGTTTCACGTTGTGTATTGGATTCCACGAGCAGTCTGTTGATCTGTATTGGACTTTGTTAATTACTTGGCGCCTTGAATAGGTTTTTGAATTTTGCACTCCGGTGGCTGATTAAAACTGTTTGTTGCTATCTTAGAAGCAGTTTGTTGTCGTTTTTGCAGGGCTTCATAGGGCACCAATACCGCCCTGCAACATGCATAAGAAATGTTAAAGTGGTGTTAGCATCATGTCTTTTTTCACCCTGACTGTGAGGACAGTCTGGTAACGGAACTGACTGCCTCGGCAGGTTGTGAATTCTCCATCATTGGAGGTTTTCAAGAAGTGGCTGGATGAGCATGCGCGTGGGATGATCTAGATATGGCAAATCCTGCATCAAACTGGGGGCTGGACTCATTGACCTTCGTGGTCACCTTCCAACTCTGTGATTTTAATGCTGAAGGATACCAAAAGTATGTGAGTGGGGCGAGGGGGGAAGGACACCCTTTAAGCTAACACTGAGTATTAGACCCTGAAACTCTGGTCACTTGCACACATTACCTGGGAGGTGGGGAAACTTTGATGGTGGTAATCAAGGCTCCATTCTCATGGGAATTAGTGCACCTGGGGATGTGCTATTCTGCTTTAACCTGCAAAACCATCTGCCATTGTAAAAGCTACGTTGGGGGATCTGGTCCTGTGCGAGTGTTCTCACAGGATAAAAGTGGAATAGTGCATTCTTACATGCGCTAAGATGGCAGTTCTTCCACTGACGTCAGTGGGAGCCGAACCATTGATTTCAACAAGGACAGAATTGCTTCCTATTGTCCTAAATCCTTGGTTTTGAAACTTACAGGCAAATTCTGGGTTTCAAGTGTGCAGGCTTAAAGAGTGTCATGATCCCCTTTTGCTCTGGTTGCTGCTGAAGCTGCAAATGAGCCTTGGCTCGTTCTAGTCCTGGGCATTTTGAGTGCTCCAGATACCCCCTGTAGTTGATGCCTATGGCTGGGGGGTGGGTCTACAGCCCCCAAGTTAGCCCCCCCCCCCCCCCGAATCCACCAGTGCACTAGTGGACAGGAGCAGAATTAAACAAACCCCAACACCTCCAGGAACAGAAAGATTAAAACTAATCAAAGAGCAATTAATTTTGAAAAGAACAAAAACTTCATTGGGAAAAGCACAGCATCCAGGTTAAAAGGACAGGTTAAAACAGGACTTAAGGTAAGAGGGAGAAGCAAGGCAATCAATGGGAACAGATAAAGGATTTAACATGTTACGCCCATCATCACCACCACCACAACAACAACAAACATCTTCCAGCAAACAGCTAGTCAGATTTCCATGCAAGTATCAAGATGAGTGGGTGCAACCTAACAATTGTAGTCTTAGGTAAATCTGGGCCTTTACAATGGGCTTTTTTATACACACCTTAAAGTGCTGGTCTTTCAATCTTCTGGGTTTACAAGTCGACAAGTAAGTTCTCGATGCATTCTTCACACACACACACACACACACACACACACACAGTGCCCTGAGGCAGTTCCTAGATGCATTCTTCACACAAACACTGCTCTGAGGCAGCCTAAAGTAGCCGCAGCTGTAGACGTGAGGGACTGCCATGGAAACCAAGTGACCACAGCTGCCTGGAGCAAAGCAGTTTACCAGAAAAACTTTTTACACACAAAAGTTCTGGGAGAAGATCTATGCAGACGTTCAAAGAGCCAGATGTTTACGATCTGGGTGAATGATTTAGACACACAGAAAGTTCAGGATGTAACAGCAAACATACCAGAGAAATGTGTGTGTAAAAACACCCATTGACGCCTCCAAGAGCACCTGGAATAAAGGCTCTCACCAGGAAGCCACAGGCCTCTCGGGGAAGTCATAGACCTCTCTTGTGTAATAGCAGTGCACCAGAGGTGAACCAGAGAGACAGGATTGTGGGGATGAGCCCCATTAGTCATAGTGGATGATCTGCCACTGCTTCTTAAACGTTGGAGTCATACGGCTTATACACTAGGTACACTGTGGCTTCCAAAGCAAAGAATGCTTAGTGGTTGGGACTCGCAGACCTAGCTGTCCCTCTCCACATGAATCTAGGTATTTCCCCTATCCCATGTGAAGCTGGATGGTTGCCTACAATTCACTGGTCATCTATGGCCGTTTTTAGACGAGCGCGGCGGCGCCCGCACTTGTTTCTTAAAAAAGCCGGCAGCCCGTTCCACACGTGATGCTGCCGCCGAATACGCGCATGTGCGGCCGACGCGCATCCATTTCCGGGCGCGAACTGACCAGGTCGGCGATCGAGGCTGGTCATACGCGGCCGGAAATGGAAGCGCATTGCCTGCACATGCGCGTATTCGGCCGCAGCGTCACATGTGGAGCGGGCTGTCGGCTTTTTTGAAAACAAGCGCGGGCGCCGCCGCGCTCGTCTAAAAACGGCCTATGACTGTGAGACAAGATGTTTCCTTCTGTCCTATGCTGGTAAGAGCAGCTCCAGGATTACATCATTCTGGCTCCACAAAACACCCATGCCTGGACTCCATTCATATCTCTGTGGGCAGTCCAAGTTATTGCGCAGGCTTTTCTCGGTTTGAAGATGGGCTCCTGGACTTGTCAGTCAGCTCCTCCAGAGATCCTCTCACCTGGCTCTCAGCCCATCAAAAATGTACTGACAAGCAATACAACTGCTGAGGCCCAGCCGTTTCTGATGCAGTAGCTGATGCAGAGTTTCTGAAATCAGGACCGAACTTCAAAGTTTACTCAAAATAAAAAAGAATAAAAATAAGGAAAGAAGAAAACTGACATATGATGTGAAACAAGATATTAAGAAACCTTTGGGGAAAATTGACAAAATACAAAGGAACCCAAATGTAATCCTGCAGCAAACAATTCAGATACTGTGAATTAACTTGATTATTATTAACAAAGCAAACAAGTCTGGTCACACAAAGTATGTGCACACAAGTCCAATAACGTTGTGATTCAGCCTATGTTTCTTTTTCCCTACAGTAGGTGGTGCTGTGAGATCAAGAATTTCTATGGATTTTACAGTATAGAGTTGACGATAAAGTAGAGACAAGCATTTATGTACGGCTTTTTGTAATTAATCCCCTTGACATCACAGTGATGCCATATAAATATGTATGTGTATGTACATATTTAAAGTGTGTGTAGACTTTGTGTATATATGTAATGTGTGTGTTTAATGTGTATATATATGTAGACATATGCATATGTATAACTCATACTTAAAAACTTGTTACCTGATCATTGACTTGTTCTGGAAATATATTTTTAAACCCTGAGTGACTAACCTGTATGATATTGCTATATTTAGCCCATAAACTAAAGAAGATAGTTTGCAACTTTTAGCAAGTACTCATGTGTATCTGTAGGGGAAAGAAAAATTAGTTGTTGTGAAGGACTAATCTTTCATCCTATCGGGTCTGATATTTGGAAGCTGGGAAGATAAGGTTTCTGCCTGGCTAGTACCAGTTTCATTTGCTGTAGTGAAGCCTTACCGCAACCAGAATCAATGTAAATTAGTATTCTGTAGACAAGATTCCAGGGACACTGTTGTATTTTTCTACTCCAAGCTGAAGGTTAAACTGTCCCTGCATAAGAACAATGAGTATCGCTGGAACTACCGCACACTACAAGCCAAATTTGGGAGACTGTTTGCTGAACCAAGCACACTCAGTGACTGAAGTCAGATTGTTACCTTGCTAGTGTGGAAGCCTTTTGGGGACTTTTTACTTTGGTTTTGTTGTGGTGTTTTTTAATACTGCATCTTCTTTCTTGCTATTTTTTTCCTCTCCTTTCAACAGAGATTAGTTTTGATTCTTGTTTCTTATACAGCACAAAACTCTCTGGCTTTTTGCTCTATTTTTTTGCTTACTTACTGGCTGTACTTCTGTCATTGACAGTAATCTCTCACATGGAAAGTACAGGAAAGGTTGTTTGGTAGTCAACGTGTTCAGTCTGCTAACTACAGCAGCAGGTCACAAAATTAAAATACAATGGCTTCCTTCAGCTCCCAGTAAACACTGTACTATTTTTTAAAAAGTTGAGTTAAATCAGCCTTATTGAGGGGGATGTGGGTGAGCCAGGTAATATAGTGTATCTGTATTTTCAGAAAACATTTGTTAAGGTCCCTGATGAGAGACTCTTGAGGAAATTAATAAGTCATGGGATAGGAGGCAGTATCCTATTGTGGAATGGTAACTGGTTAAATGATAGGAAAGAGTTAGAGTAGTATTAAGTGTCAGTTTTCACAACGGAGAGAAGTAAATAGTGGAGTGCCCCAAGGATCTGTACTGGGACCGGTGTTGTTTAATGTATTCTCAGTGATATAGAAAATGGAGTAAAGAGTGAGGTAATAAAATCTGCAGATGATACAAAGTTAGTCAATGTGGTTCAAACACGAGTGGACTCTGAAGAACTGTATGAGGATCTTGCAAGACTAGGCATCTAGATGGCAAATTAAATTTAATGTGGACAAGTGCAAAATGATGCACATAAGAGAAAAACAATCCAAACTTTATGTACGCAATGCTGGGTTCTAAACTAGGGATTTACTACTCAGGAAAAGGACCTTGGTGTTATTGTGGACAATACATTGAAATCCTCAGCTCAGTGTGTGGTGGCAGTCAAAAAGGCAAACAGAACGTTAGGAATTATTCATAAAAGGATAGAGAATAAAACTGAAAATATCATAATGTCAGTATATAAATCTATGGTGTGACCACATCTTGAGTATTGTGTGCAGTTCTGGTCACCCCATCTCAAAAAAGAGATAGTAAAAATAGGAAAGGTACAGAGAAAGGCAACAAAAATGATAAGTGGCATGAAATGACTTCCCTATGAAAAGAGGATTGTTAGGTTGGGACTCTTCAGTTTGGAGAAGAGAGACAATCATGAGTGGTGTGGAGCAAGTTAATAGGGAACGGTTATTGGTGGGAAATTGGATGAGGGCGAACAGTCTGAAGCTGAATCCCAACAAAATGGAGGTGATGTTGGTGGTAAGGCCGAGGGAGTAGAGGCCCCCATCCTTGATGGGGTACGTCCCTCCTTGGTCCCTCAGGTTTGGGGTCTAGGGATCTTCCTTGATTCACAGCTCTGCCCAGGTGGCAGCTGTGGCGAGGAGTGCGTTTTGGTAAATTACACCTGGTCCAATGTCTTTTACCTTATATCTCCGGCTCCAATCTTGCCACTGTTGTCCATACATTCATCACTTCGATATTGGATTACTAAAACCCACTCTACGTGGGGCTACTCCTGGTGACAACCCAAAAGTTGCAGTTGGTGCAGAATGCAGCGGCTTGCCTCCTGACGTGGATGGGCCATTGGGAGCACATAACATCTGGGCTCCATTCTCTGTACTGGCTGCCTATAATCTTCCGAGTCTGATTCAAGGTGTTTGTTATTACCTTTAAAACCCTATATGGCTTGGGCCCCACTTATCTGTTGGACCTACTTATCCCTTGTGTTCTGGATCAGTCCCTGTGGTCGACCGGGGGCATCGTCTTGGAGATCCCCCGGGTTTCCCAGTTGGCGACATTTGAGAGGGTGTTCCCTCCCAGTGGAGATTTGCCTCTCTCTGGATCTCCCCTCCTTTCGTACAAAAATGTAAAATCTGTCCGTTTCACCAAGCATTTAGTTAGGAGGATGGGTAGTGGGTGGGTGGGTTTATTTTGGGGTAAGGGGTACTTATTTTTCCAGGCCTTTGTTGTTTTATGGTTTTAATTGATATTTTACTGTATTTTTATATATTTTTGTATTATGTTTTATACATTGTGCACTGCCCTGAACTGCCATTGGGCAGGAAAAGGAAATATAAAAATGTTGAAAATAAAATAACTAAATAAATAAATAAATATTTACCCTCTCAAACAGTACTAGAATGAGGGAACACTAATAAAACTAATGAGTAGCATATTTAAAACCAAGAAAATAAAGTATTTTTTTCACTCAATACACAATTAAGTTGTGGAATTTGCTGTCAGAAGATATGGTCAAGGCCAGTAGTATAGCTGGGTTTTAAAAAAAGGCTTGGACAAGTTTCTAGACAATAGATCCATTAGCAGCTATTAGACAGGCAGGTCACGGGAATGTAATCTCTTACTGTCGGGAGCTGGACGTGAACAGCAAGGAATAGATCACCCCATTGTGATCTGTTGGGTGCTTCTTCCAAGCAACCAAGCTTGGCCACTGTGGGAGACAGGTGCTGGGCTCGATAGAAAATTGGTCTGACCTGGTATGGGACTACTTATATTTTTCTTATGGCAAGGGAGAATGAACTGGTCTTATTTAGTCAGAGGGCAGGTGCAATAGATATAGTAGCAGTTTGCATCTCCTGATATGATCCCACTAGTCCTGTCCTGGTGGGATGATTTCAAGAAATGAGATTACTATGCCAGTTCAGTACTTGGCTCTTCCGCTGAAACTGCCAGTAAAGCCCCGGGCTTCGCAAATTATCTATGCAAATCTATTTCTCTGTCAGGAGACCATTTTCCTGCTATTTCCATCAGTTTTGTTAGTTGCCAGTATTTTCCATCAAATTACAGCACTTTCCATCATTTCTGACAGTTTCTGTCACCTGCTGTCAATTTCCCGCCACTTAACAAGTATTGCAAACCATTGTAAGTATTATAACACTTTACAAGTGTTGTAAACCATGGTGTTAGCAGTTCAGTTCATTTTGCATTAGGGTAGAACCGTCATTTCTTGACACTAGTGAAGAAAAACCAGAAGTACCAAACAATTGCAATTCCTGAGAGGGAATTCACGAAAAATAGGGGAAAACTGGTAAGTCTCTTAGTCGTGTGAGTGAAGACGAATTACCTCTTTCTGACAGAAAGAGGATTTGCTGTGATTGCTTGTTTCAGACCTAACCATGATCCTGAAGATTAAGATTCCCATTTTCTACCGAGTGAGCTAGCTTGGATGGAGATGCTTATAATGCCATGCCATCGAACAACGACCATGTTGACATGGTTTCATGAAAAAACAGCAGGCCCACCAACCCAGCTGCAGCCCCTGCCCCTGGCGGGTGTTAACCCTGACCCCACCAAGGATACCTAAATGAGAGTTAAACAGTTAGTCCCTCTACCCAACAGGCCTCAAGTGACAGTCTGGGCTAAGCTCCACAATGGTCAGGAGTGAAGAAGGCTATCATGTCTGATAGCACACTTCACTCAACCTGGTCTGGAGTGGCGGCAGGGACAGGATGCCAGGGCCATCTCTCAGCATGCGGCACAAGGGCAAGGATGAACAAATGCACGTCTGTGCATTGCCCTGCCTCCCTCCCTGGCCTGGACCACCATCACACTTCTTTAGCAGCCCAGCAATCTGAGGAATGCCTCCACCATCCATAGAAGTACGTGGCAGCAGAGGCAGCCCAGTATGTGTAAAAACACTCACTGTTTCACAGCTCTTTCTCTTGAGCAAGTAAACAAATCAAGCTTTTCTTTGGACATACAACCAAATCTTGTTTACCCTGCTCTTGAGAAGTGACTTGTCTGCACCAAAAGCGCTGTTTGCCTAACTATGCGGAATGTGCTTTTTGCCCATCATATGCTTGTCAGTATCAATAATTATATGAATCATTTCACTGGAAACAGCTGCCTTTTAAAGAGCTGTCAAGTGTTATGAGTTTTATGTGTTCATTAGAGGTGGGACTCTTGGCGGATTACTGAATATCAGATTTATTGGTATTGGATCTCCCGATATCGGATTTATTGGTATCGGAATATCAGCTCTTTAACATTGCTGATTTTATTGGTTTTTTAACATTGCGGCCATTGCTAAATGGTATCAATGTAAAAAAAATCCGGTAAAACCCACAATGTTAAAAATCCGATATTCTGATACCGACAATTATTGGTATTATCGGATTAATCCTATACCGATAGTCCCACCTTTACTGTTCATAGTCTAGCTTGAGCTTCATGATTGCAGCTCTTTGTAGGCAATGCCATGAAGCTGCTCCTTCTAGAGTGGCCAGATATGCACGTTTTAGAGGACACTGATGAAGAATACAGGTTTGCAGGGCTGTGTTGACTCAATGCAGCCCTGAAGCCTGTATTTCTCATGTGTCCTCTAAAATTTGCATAACTTGCCACCCCAGGTCCTTCCAGTAGAGACTATCCATCTCCCCAATCATTCTTACCCTCCCAAATAGAGGACTGTAAGTTAACTTGGGCCAGATGGTACCTGATTTGTCTTGTTAGGCTCCTGCCAGATACTCCATCTGTCCAAGCCCAAGGGGATTGGGTTGGGCCAGGGATGGGGAGATAGACATTCACAGTGCTAATGGACGCCACTGAAAACAGAGGACACTGGGGAACTCGTGCGTGGATGGAGATCCGGACTTGTGAAACCTCAAGGTTCACAAGTCTGGATCTCCATCCATGAGCGAGTTCCCCAGCACCCAGTGTTTTCAAAGATGCCTGGCTGACTTCTAGTAGTGCTGTGAATGTCTACCCCTCCCCCCTCCCCATGATTCTGTTTCTCCCAGACTCTGAAGTCTAAAAAAGCTCTGAGTTCTGAACTCAAAGCTGAAGGTGAGTGTGGTACATAAAGTACTGATCATCTCGTGTGTGTGTGTGTGTGTGTGTGTGTATGTTCCTCATATACATACCACATCCTGGGGCTTTTATTGTGGAGACGTTACTCTGAGTAATGAGGTTCTTTCAGCTCTGTTCTCACAAGCAGGAGAAATCGGGCTAAAAAACTATTCTCCCCTGATATCCCTCCCTTGGAACTTACAGAGAACTCAAGCAGTTCATGTGTGAGAAAGAGAGACTTTGATGGTAATAATAGGGTGTTAGGATATAAGAATCTCAGCGCTCAAACCAGTTCTCATTAGGGGTGTGCAGAAGGCACCCCTTCTGTTTTTTCCCCCATTTACAAAAAAAACACGTTGTTTTGGGGTTTTTTAGTAAATGACCATTTTTGTTTCCCCCCCTGTTTATTGTATTAAAATTAATTTAGGGTGTCATTTTGGAAAAGGGCTCCACATGTGCAGAACAGCCCTGGTGGTCATATGTGCATGCACAGGGTTTTTTATTGTTTGCTGTGAGGCAGCTGCCGCCTCAGCGAACTCGTCTCCTTGCCTGCCTCCACAAAGAAGCGGAGAGGAGTCCCAGAGCAGCCCCAGACTTGGAGGCAGCCAGGTGAGTAAAAGTGTTTTTTTTTTAAAACAAGAGCAGAGGAGGGAGAATTTCTTGCTTTTCTTTGCAAGAGTTAGGGAAATTCTCGACTCTTTCTCATTTGCAGGTATTTGAAGGGGAGTTGCTTAGCCCACTTTTTAAAATTTCTTGTTTAGAAGTTGGCTTTCACTTAGGCTGCTTTCCCACAAGCTGTTTTGGCGCCGTGGGAGCATGCGCTATTCAAATCTAGAGCAGCTCCCGTCTCGTGGGAAAAGAGGAAGAGCAGCTCTCCCACCAACAAGCTTGCACGTCGGACAGGGTAGTGAAATTCTACTCTGTCTGATGCGCACGTCCTCCTTTCCCATGAGATGGGAACGATGCTTGATTTGAACAGTGCATGTTCCTGCGGCGCCAAAGACTGCTTGTGGGAAAGCAGCCTTGTTTAAAACTACAGGCAATTACCGTGTTTCGTCTATTAGATATTTTGGTTTTACAATACTAAAATGGCAGGATGTGTGAATGTTCCTTTGTAGCAGGATGTTTAGTTGGCTACAGTATCTCCTTTGTCAACATTAATCTTTAGAAAGTACAAACTCTATTACATTATAAAACAAAATGAATATACCATTTACTGGGCAGCTGGTGCAATTCCCTGTTGCATGTCAAGGGAGCTATTCCAATTGAACTGACTGTTCGCGGAGGTGTGACTGCATACATCTGAAACATACTGCTGCGGAGCCCTTTTTGGAGGTAAGACTGCATGCGATAAGGCAGAGGCTGTAGAAACCCCTAAGGAGAGTCTATGCCTTTTCCCTTGTTCCTTCCCGTTAGAGCATTACACATTCAAGCACCGGTCCTCAAATCACTTGTACCAGTGGGAGCTCCATTGGCATCAGATGAGCAGTAGTCTGTATATAATGAAATGCTGTATGATCTTACTAAAGATTTTGATACCTTTATATATGTATAAATATATACATATTTTTATACATATATGTATATATATTTATAACAGGGTGCGATTGGGCAGCAAGTTGGAAATTTCACTAGTTTATCGTAAATCAAAAGGGGAGAAACTTTATTAGTGTTTTCTAAACCTGGATATCTCACTGCTGGAAGCTGAAAGAAAGAGGACAACAAAAGTGTCAGCAATGTCATGTGGCTGCAAAAAAAAAAAAAAAAGGCGAATGCAATTTTAGGCTGCATTAACAAAAGCATTTTTTCCAAGTCAGTGGAGATAACAGTTCCATTCTATTCAGCACTAGTCAGATGTCACCTGGAGTATTATGTCCAGGTATGGTCATCTCATTTTAAGAAGGGCATTGACAAAATGGAGTGGGTTCAGAGGAGGGTAAAAAAAATAATAAAGGCTCTGGAAAGCATGTCTTATGAGGGGAGGTTGAAGGATTTGGGAATGTTTAGTCTACCAAAGAGAAGACTATGGGGGAGACATGATCACAGTGTTCTTTATCTAAAGAGCTGCCACCAAGATGGCAATGAACTGTTCTGCATTGCTACATGGGGCAGGACTAGAAATAATAGGGTCAAATTAAAGGAAGCTAGATTTAAATAGCTGAAAAAACTTCCTAACTGTAAGAGCGGCGCAGCAATGGAAGAAGTTGCTCACGGGGGGCTATAGGCTCTCTGTTGCTGCAGGCTTTCAAAAAGAGGCTGGACTGTCACCTGTCAGGGATGCTGAAGCTTTAGTCATCCTGCATCAGAGCAGGGAGTTGGACAGAGCAGGGAGTTAGACTAGATGACTCAGGGTTCCATCCAGCTCTAAGATTCTATGATATAGATCCCGAGAGCATGAGAAGTGGGGGTGTGCATACATAATGGATATTTTCAGATGTTATGCTGGCCCGATTCACCACAGTGAATCCCCGGTGGGGGTGAATGAAACAACCACCCCCCGTAGCCAAAAGAAGCCCCGAACAGACGTGCCGGCTGATCTCGGCGGAGAATTGGGGAGGGGGCGGGGCCACGCAGTGCAGTGCAACGTGTGGCTGCATGGCCCTGACCTCGCACACTCTCCCGCTGCCCACCCTCTGGAGACATGGGCGGGCGCCGTGGCCAATACGGCCACAGCGCCCGCTCAATTTGACCATGGACTGGAATCCCGCTGGGGATTCCGGGCCGTGGTTGCCGGCCAGATGTTACTTTTTGTTGGTTCCCGCCGGGAATCTCTTTGACCACGCTTGCGGCGATTGTCCGGCGGGGCGCCCCGGAAGCGTGGTTGAAATTGACCCCATGTGGGAATTGACAGTGGTGAACATCTGGCGGTGGCCAAACAGACGTTCAGGGCACTTTGGCCCCACCGCGGGATTGACCGTGGTTCACTGGATCATAAAATCTGAAAATACCCAATATTTTCTATTAGTTATATAAACAAATGGAACCCCATATGAGTTCATTACACTCCCAGAGGAGGCTCGGTTGGCCTCCACTCTCCTGTCATTTCAACGATTATGTAAGGCCTGGCTGTTCCGACAGGCCTTTGGCGAGGGGTAGGGGTTGGGTGGGTGGGGTTGGGTGGGGAGGGAGTGTTTTGTTTTGTTTTGTTTTGTTTCCCTGCATAATATGGATTAAACAAATAAACAAATAATAATTGTTTAAAATGTTTTATTGTTTTTATAGTTCACGCCCCGGGCTGCCCTGTCGGCAGGAGGGATGGGATAAACATTTTATATAACTAAATAAAAATAAATAAATAAATTACTAATGTTACAAAGACATGAATAAGCAAACTATTATTGTTTTCTTTAATCAATTTATATTTAAAAATAATAAAAATATAAAAAATATAAAAAAGATCTAATGGCCATCAGACTGTCCTGCACATGCACAGCCCTTTTCCAAAATGGCATCAGCAGCATCGGTGCCATTTTGGAAAAGGGAAGCCGGTGGCCATTTTGTGCATGCACAGTGAGTTTCTTGTTTTTTAAAAAAAATTAATTTAGGACTGAAACTTGCTTCTTGGATTCTCACTTTTTGTTTACATTCTACTGTAAAGGAACAGTCACATCCTGACATTTTAGTATTGTAAAACCAAAATGTCTAATAGACGAAAAACAGTAATTTCCTGTAATTTTAAATAAGTGAAAGCCAACTTTTAAGAAAGAAATTTTAAAAAGTAGGTCAAGTAATTCTCATTCAAGAATGTTGGTCTCACTGAAATCTGCAGTTCCTCTTCTTCCCCTGAAGCTTTGAATTATGGGTGTGTTCCAACAAACAGATACATTTTTTTTTTTAAATGAACAGATACTTTGAGGTAGCTGCACCATAAATCGCTTTTACTTTGGAATTGTTCACATCAAGTGCACTAAACTGATGTTATTCCAGAGTAGGAGACAAAGTATGTGAACTGGGAAAATTAGGAGTACATAGGGTGAAAACAGATGTGGGCGTGCTGCTGTCCCAGCCTGGTCTGGATGTGGTCCCCTGGAAGATCACAGGTCTACAGTCCAGGCCAAGGGCCTCCCAGGTGGGTCACGATGGGCCATAGTGGGCCCGTGCATCTGTTCCTGCCATCATCCCTTCCTGGGGCCAGGGGTTGCCATGGCTGCCCATCATGGCAGGGTGCTGGGGGCATGCCAGGGGTGGGGCCAGCCACCCACATGTTTGTTCTCTTCCCCCACTGGGAGTGGGGCATGGGAAGGCTTGCCGGCCAGCCTGGTCAGACACATGTCCATTCAGTGTCTTGACCTGATCCAGCCAGGGGCAGCTCCTCCTCCCCGGACTAGCTGGCGTGCTTTCTGCATGTCTGTTTTCATCCACTCTCACCACCTCTTTTTACATTGAAGTAATTGCAATGTGAACAAGGCATCAAAGAGTATTCCTCATTGTGAGCTCTGTTTTATGACCAGTAGGGGGCGATACATCAGTACTACATTAGTATGGAGCTGCAGTGAGGCCTGAGCTGTTGTGACCTGGTGGAACAAACTACTCCCATGCTAGAATATTGGTATTGAGGGGTATAACTTGATATGGAAGGACAGAAATGGGGGAAAAGAGGTGGCATAGCACTGTATATCAAGAGTGAATACACTTTAACTGATGCCCAAAGAAAAGAGTGGTAGATCTCAAGAAAATATCTGGGTAAAGATGTGGGGGCAGTGAGGACACAGAAGAAGTATGTTGTGGGACTACTATAGAGGCCAATCCTAAAGCCCTGCACACTTGCATACGCGCACACAAGTGGCGGGCACTTTGCGGATGCGTGCGCACATCATATTCCCTGTAGGGTGGTGCATGTGATTTGTGTGTGTGCTTTGCAGATGGCACACGTGGATGGCCAGCACACAGTGGACATGGTTTAGAATCAGACCCATAGTCCACTATATCAAACATAAAATGTGGTCTATAGTAGTCCACTATAGTAGTCCAAAGAATGCCTCATCCAGTTTGATGTTTTAAGTAGGTAACTTAAAGAAAAAGTTGATAATAATGGGGAACTTCGATTACCCCAATATATGATGGAAATTTAATATAGTAAAACTTAGAATGTCCAAAACGTTTTTGATCTGTGTGGGAACAACTTTGTTTTCCAACTAGTTGTGGGAATGTCCAGGGGTATGGCTATTTTAGATCTGATTCTGGTCAATAGGTAGGAAATGGTTGAGAGTTTCCCTAAGAAAGGGAAGAGGAGGGATTAATAAAAAACAGGAAATGGATTTCAACAAACGTGGAGTGTTAATAGACAAGGGGTAAAAAGAGAAGTGATGGTGGCACAGCAGTAACCTGAGTTGGGTCGAGAAGCTGTGCTGCACCCAGCCGGGCCAGACTGCAGAATAAATGTGCCTGCGACTGGGGCCCAAGGAGGATGGGGAGAACCACCAGCGTGGTGGTTGGCCAGCCCTATGGCAAACACTGCAGTCATGATGGCCAGTGACAGGCAGCCATGGCGGATCCAACCTGAGCTGTTTCTGCTGATCAGAGCAGACATGATAGTCTACGGTAGCCTACTTTGGCCCAGTCAGACTGACCTTAGTCTGGGCTGTGACTTTGTAGGTTTCATGAGGTCAGAGCCTGGGCTAGTCACCGACACAGCCCGGGGCAATCCTGGGCCAACATCTTGCAGTACTTACACAGACGCAGGTGAGGTTCAGGCCACAGCATGACAAAGTAAGCCACAGAGGGCCACGGTCACATCTGTTTTTACATAAGGTTTTAGGGGTAGGAAAAACTAAAAGAAAAGAAAGTTGAGGAATGCTGGCAGTTTCTAAAATGGTAACATTAGTAATTTTTAGGGGTGTGCATTTCATTTTCGTTATTATAACAACAAAAACTAAAGAACATAATGAAAAAAATTAATTTTGTTATTATGAATGACCAGGAAAAACCTGAAAAACACATTTTTGGTTATAACTTCTTTTTTTGTCATCTGCTTTTGATGAAACATGGCAGGATTATATCCCCATGGAGGGCATTTTGTGTGCCAAATTGTAGAAAGATTTGATAAAGGGATCTAACTTTATGAGCGGTTATAATTTGTTATTTTACAAAAATCTGTGTACACACACCTGGCTGTAACGGCTTTGCCTCCTATCTGATTTGGATGTAACCTGGCAAGATGATACCTCTCCCCATTTCCGTTCAGCCTCTGAGGCTGAGATCCATTTTATCTATCTGGGTTGGCTCTATGGTTAGGCAGGTATCTCTGTATCCCTCTTGTCATGGTCCCATTCTATCAGACTGCTTTCTCTTCCCCTCCCTCTTGTATGTGCAGCTCCCTTCAGCACACGTGGTATTTTGCCTGAGATTACTGAGCAAATGTCTCTGTGCCATATTACACACAATAGCATAATCTGATTGTGATAATTTCATTTTTTCAATACTCATTCATTAAACAAACACAATCAATTCCATGAATATTTGGAAAGCATCCTCCCTACAGGCATCCCACAATGTTGTACAAAGCTATAAAATGCACACAATAAAATATTTACAAACTACATGAGAGGAAGCTGTTAAAAATCTGCTGCAAAAATTGGCAGAGGTTCCTTCCAAACCTTCAGTGTTCAATGGAATGTGGTCTTGCAATTAAGGAGTAAAAATGGTTGAAACTTGTTTTTCCAGCAATGCACAAGAATTGCACAACAGACACAATGCAGGCCCACTATGGCCTACCTGGACTAGGGACTCATCATCACATGAGTTTCCAGGCCGCCAAATATAGGACCACATCTTCCCTGGACCATGTAGGCGGCTGGCCCAGATGTGGTTCCTGGAAGATCCTGGATGCACAGTCTGGGCCAAGGACCACCCAAACAGGCCAACGCAGGTCATAGCAGGCCAACATGTCTTGTCCTGACACCATCCCCCATTGGGGACTGCCATGGAAGGCAGCTACAGCTGCCTGTCATGTTGGGGGGCAGGGGACTGGGTGTGTGACCTAGCCAGTGCCCCTCCATGGACTGTCTAGCTGGTGTGCTGGCTGCACATCTGTTTTCACCCTCTGTCCTTCAAACACCCTGAGTAGCAGGGTTACTCTCTCCCGTCTCTTGTTCTAGCTTTCCTGATCCTCTAGTGCCAATGGAGAACATCAGAAGTAGGAGCAGCAGCAAGATGAGGCAGTTGAAGATGGGGACTAGGGGCACTGGAGGCCTTTCCCTCACTATTGCCCTTTTTAAACGGACCATGGTGGTGGTTGTGGAGGAATGGGTGTGTGTCCACAGTGCGTGTGCACCCATTCCCATGAGTGCACATCCATCGCCACCCACAGAGCATTGGGCATTGGTGCGTGGGTGATGGGTGGAGGTGGGTGTAGCACGGGAGCATGCATGCACCACAACCATCCCCTGTGGCATTCACACAGGTGCCTCCACCCATCGCCACGCAGCAAAACTGCATGGAGATGGGTGGGAGCATCTAGTGTGCCCATGTTGTCACTGCTCTACCTGCTGCCATCTCTCCCTTCCTCCCTCCTTTCTCTTCCCTGCTGTTGCACTTTGCATTATGCGGTAGGGGCTGAACACTGTCTTCTATCCCACCAAGAATGAAATATGTCGGGCAGAAAGCAGAACCCAAAAGTGGGAAGGAGGGAAGAAGGGAGAAGGCTTGTAGGCTTCCACTGCTGAGGGGGCGGTTTGAGTTGTGTCTATGACCAATGGGAGTACCCCTTACCCCCCCATTTCATCTCTTAAATAGCTAAAATTATCAAGATGGCTGAGCAGGTAGAGAGGACTAAGTCCCAGGGTCTGCCTTGGAAGCAGATATGGAAATAGCTTATGACTGCTGCTGATCAATATATTTTGCATGAGGGAGAAATAATTTGTGTCAGCCTTAAACCTAGTACCGATTGTTTCCTCCTGCTGGTAGGAACATTGGTGGTGGAGTGGAGGGGAATGGGGTAGAGCCACAGTTCTACAGCATCACAAAGATTGCTTTGCTCACATGCTAGCAGCAATGACAGGTGTAGCTGGCTCAGGGAACCTGATACCAAAGCACTAAGCTAGCGACAATCTAGTTTCAAGTTTGAGCAAAAGAAGAATTCTGTGAAATAACAAATATATTATAAAATGCTGACCGCTTCAACTCTCTCTATAAAAACTTTACCTTACTCTCTACTTTTTCTTGATTTATAGCAGTCCCACAGTCTTCATAAAGAAGGCAATATGAATTATCTACCAATAGCTCAAAACTCTAGCAAAGTCATTAGATGTCAAACACGCTAAAGAACATGAGGTTGATTCTCCTTTCCAATGGAGATAGAATTTAAGACTAGTTGAGGTTTCTTTCTCGCATTTTGGAAACGACTTAATATTTTTTGCCCCCATGATGAAGATAAATTTGTTACTTCACAGTGATAGATGAAGATCATTAGAAGTTTCCAGTTATCTTGTAATACCTTACAGTAAATCTGTATTGCAACACAGTATGCTGCGATTCTGTCTTGTAATGCAGTTACAGAGCATTGTTCAACCATCCCTTTGGGAAACGTATTGTGATTCTGAGGGAACAGAAAACAAACAAGAAAATCTGAAGGCTCAGGATGGAAAATTTAATTGCTAGTTATTAAACAGTTTTGTATTTGGAACTGAGAGTATGGAGCTTAAGTTCTGGTGTCATTGGATTGCCGTAAGCAAGCCATTTCTTTCAGCTTCAACTTCCCTAGCTATAAAATGCTGCCAATCGGTCAGTGTACATTGGAGGTGAAAAGGTGCCCCGCTGTTAAAGTGGCCGTCAGTCACATTTTCAGAACTCCCATGGTCTTCTCAAGACTATGGTGATGGGACTATGGTGATGGGTTGACAGTGAGAGACACCAGCACCAGCATTGAGGGACGCGTGCAGCTCCCAGCCTCCCCCCTCCTCCCTTGCTCCCAGGCCCGGGCCTCAAGCAGTGCACGGGGAAGCAGCAGGAGGCTCAGCTCCTGTTGCTCCCGTGCACGCTGCTTCAAGCCCAGGGGACAGGACAGCCAAGGAGGCGGCGAGGATGATCGACAGCGACGAGGGAGCAGAGAGAACCGAGCCGGCTCACGGTGAGTAAATTGCGGGGGGACCGGGGGTGGGGGTGGGAGTGGGACCTGCTGGGGGGAACATTCTGGGGGGTGGACTGAGGGGGGACATGGGGAGAGGGTTAGAGTAGGGGGGCTGGGACCCACTCCCCTCCCCGAGAACCCAGGAGCTCTGACTCCCAGTCTGGGAGCCAGGGCTCCTGGGTTCTTGGGGAGGGGAGTGGGGACTAGTGGGTTAGAGCAGGGGGGCTGGGAACCAGGGCTCCTGGGTTCTCGGGGAGGGGAGTGGGGACTAATGGGTTAGAGCAAGGGTGCTTGGAGCCAGGACTCCTGGTTTTTTTGGGAGGGGAGTGGGGGCTAGTGGGTTAGATCAGAAGGGGGCTGGGATCCAGGACTCCTGGGTTCTTGGGGAGGGGAGTGGGGACTAGTGGGTTAGAGCAGGGGCCCAGGGGGCTGGGAGCCAGGGATCCTTGGTTCTCTGGGAGGGGAGTGGGGGCTAGT
>QEPC01009197.1:2253958-2266377 GCA_003113815.1 Sphenodon punctatus | reverse complement strand
GGGTTTATAAATTATTTATTTTAAGCTTGATGTGCATGTAGACTGTGTTTTCTTCCATCCGATGTTAACCCTGGGAACTCCTTGCTGCTGGGTTATGCCAGTGTTTTGCCAGTTTTGCACCAGTGTTATGTCAGTGTTTTGGGTGTTTCCCTGTGTTTTGGGTTTATAAATTATTTCAGCTGCTCCTGCTCAGGCATGTAACATAGTCAGTCAAAAATATATATAAACTGAGCGCATATAGGGTAGAATATAAAGAGGCAGGAAAGGGTGGGGTTAGATAAGACAAGGCAACTAGTGGGGGTGGTGGGTATATTGATAGGGAGAAAAATGTCAGACATAAAAAAGCAGAGGTATAAAAACAGGGCTGTTAAGGATGTGTAGAAGACAGACATAGGTGGGCAATGGGGGCTAACAGGGAAACAGCTATGGTGAAATGAAATTGCATTAGAAAATATGATGCCTGCATGCATTCGGTGGGTGAAGCCAAACGAGATCTTTCTGTGAGTTGGACAGCCTTACCCCAATTTGGCCGCCGTTGCCACAAGATGAAGTGACCTCGTATGCCCTGGCTGTTAGATGTCGTATGAGCTGGCTGTCAGATATTCACAGCCAGCTGGCTGCTATAACCTGCATCCTTGGAAAAAGGCTGGGGTACAAGGCTACCGGCCTTACCTAAAGGGAGGTAAGGCTGCCTAACATGGTAGCGCACTGCTGCCCATGGACCCAGTCCCCGTCTGCCCCCACCCTGTGGTGAGGTCTGCCACGGGGCTGTGAGTGGTGGACACTGTTGCCTTTCCTGCTCGGCCACTTCACAGTTGGAGACGGGCTAATGGGTGGTCTGGGGGAGGGTGAGTGGGGCAGGGTTTGGCAGCCGCATGTTGCCACAAGGTGAAGAGACCTTGTATGCCCTGGCTGTCAGATGTTGTATGACCTAGCTGTCAGATATTCACAGCCAGCTGGCTACTATAACCTGCATCCTTGGAAAAAGGCTGGGGTGCAAGGCATACCGGTCTTACCTAAAGGGAGGTAAGGCTGCCTAACTTATGGTAGCGCACTGCTGCCCATGGGCCCAGTTCCCGTCTGCCCCACCCTGTGGTGAGGTCTACCGCGGGGCTTTCGGTGGTGGACACTGTTGCCTCTCCTGCTTGGCCACTTCACAGCTGGAGGCGGGATAATGGGTGGTCTGGGGGAGGGTGGGTGGGACAGGGTTTGGCACCCGCATGTGTTGGTGGCGCCTCGGCCCACCCTGGGACATGGCGGGATGTCTGACAGCAGCCTGCCCCTGCCCAGTTTCCTCATGGGGGGAGGAGCAGATCATGTTCCTTGCTCTCCACGCTGGCCCAAGGTGTGGCAGCTGCAATTACCCACCCCAGGGTGCTGGGGGTATTGGTTCCGCCCGGCTCATTTGGCTTCACTCATTGTTGTCTCTTTTCAGATACATCCCAAAAGTATTTTTTCACATGCTATCTGACAATTCTGCCCTTTTAACTGCTATACTCATAAGCGGCAGCTATTAAACTATTTTTATATATGCATTTGCAGCCTTCTTCAGCTATATCATTTAGTACAAAAAAACAGACACAACTTTATTTTTTCTGTCATTTTCATCTCAGAGGAGATATTCGCGTGTAACCAATTGCCAGCTAAAGGTTTATTTGAATATATTTTAAACTGCTACTTAAAATCCGGTCACTCAACATCACTAAAAAAACAAAAAGCCAATATGTAATTCAGATTTATCTTTCTTTCTGAAAACAGAACAAGAGTTATCATTCATATGAAAAATATCCACAGACATTTTTACAGGTGCTATGCACATAGTTAAGCTGCAAAGTCATCTTGAAAGTCATATGAAGAGATAACCAGTGTTAAGTCACTGTGCCTTAAAGAAAAGCTTGTGCAGAGATTACTAATTATGAATATCAGCTGAAGTGACAATCTGAAATATTACAATATGCAGGTCTAAGTGTAGTACCCTACTCTTGTCTGGTTTGAATACTTATTTTCTTAGCACCCTGCCCGCAGTTTCATTCACCCTGGCCTGTACTAGTTTTAGGTGAGTGATTTCCAAAACAAAAATAAATCTATTGGTTAGCATGTAAAATAGGTACAATTAATTCAGGTGGAATACAGTGCTGGGAAAGTTTCACGTATTTTAAGTGGATTTGCTAATGGATAGACATGACGCATTTGTAGGTGGCATAAAATGTGAAAAAATAAAATGGAGAAATTGCCCTGCTCTTTATGCTTCCCTGCATTGTACTCCTGAGTAAAGAAGAATAAATCTGTCGCTGGTTTTAGCTGTGCTTTCTGTTTGCCAGAAGGTGACTCGGATCTTTGTGGCGCTCTTCAGACACAAAGCTGAAAACAAATTGTGTCTTCAGACACAAATCATCATTCATTTCTTCAATAGACATGATAACCATGCTTATTTGCTTTATTGGCACTCTGACACTGCAAGTAGACTAAAATGCAATATCTTTTGAAACACAGTATTAAATGGTCATTTCTACTGCCAAGAATCTTTAATAACAATAAAAAAGTTAATGCAGGATTTTAATAGCTGTGGAATTTCTTTGTATCAAAAGTGCAGAACAGTCTGACATAAATATGTTTCTGGATCATTTCAGCTGCTTCTAAATCATCCCTTCTCTTTACTTTTCATTAATGGCAAGAAGCGCACTGTATTTGACTGTTATCTTCTGAAATGTTGTGGAATAATTTACATGCAAAGCAGAATACAGGGACCAGTGGGATGATCCTAAGCAGCAGAAGAAAAGAGAAAGGTTTACATTAATTTCCTATATAATACAGCCTCAGTTAAGCAAATCACTGAAGCATATACACAATTGTTTTGTTGATAGGCGATATTATCCTTTGGATATTCTGGACAAGTGTCTTTGGGAGTCCCATTCACTTCAATGTGACTCTAGCCCCATATCCAATATTAGCACTGGCAGTGGCACAACAGCTTGAAGATTGGGTTCATGGAGTCCTAAACCACAGTCTACAGATCACTTACTCTGGAGTAGTCCTATTGAAGCACTACTGGATATTAGTTGGACTCCGTCTGGAGTAAGTGATCTGTGAATCCCAGATCTGTGAATCCCTAGGGAGTAGCTTTAAGTGATCTTGGCTGATAAATAGCAGCTGCTCTTATATTGCTTCTTTCATCCAGGTCCTAATGCGATTCTCAGATTTTACAAACGATGGCTTTAATCCTGCAGTGGTAGAGGGTGTTTGTCCTTGGTTTTATCCAACTGCGGGATGAGAGTCTCTGTATTTTGCACATGTATACTACTGCCTTTGCTTCACTTGTGCTGAAAATCGCATCCATTCCTATCGCTTCCTGACTCAACACTACTGTGGCATCTCAAAGTTCCTGTCAACTCCCTCTGCTTCTGCTTTCTTGTTTGTACAAAGAAACAACAATTGCCTCATCTCCTACCTATCCCCACCTCCAATTCCCTTTCATTTCAGGATTCAATTCAAATAGCCTTCCTCATTTTTGCTAAACTACATAGTGAGTGACTTACTCCAGCAAACCCCGTTGTGCCCTACACATGTCTCCAGACACACCCTTGCTTATCTAGTCATAGCATGCCCTCTTTTATGTAAGAAGGAAATTTTCATTTTTTTAACATGAAAGGACAGAGTTCATGTTTGGCCTAAACTGTGAAGGCTGGATAAAAGGTTCTGACACCTCTTGTTTGGTCTGCATGGTCACTCCTGTTATGACTATTGCACAATTATTATACATTTACAAAGTTGTGTGTGTCATACATGCTGAATGCATGTGTAATATAGTGTGTGTGCAAATACTATACAATGTGCATATTAGTGAAAAAAATCCAAGTTTGCTTAAAATTGTTGAATGAAATAGGCCTTTACTAGTTTGATGTAACAACAGGTTTGAGAATTTAAAATATAACTATACCTTGTTAGCTGGTTCCGCTATTATATTAGACTGTGATACTTTCATTTCCTGGCATTTTTTGCAGTCTCTGTCTGGAGTTAGACTTCCATATTTTGACACATTTGACTGAGTTGCACCATTAGCTGAGCAGATCCTGTCCAAAACAAACAAGTAATTTATAGTTTACTATCAAGCTACCAACATGACATCAAAATATATCCCAGAATAAAGAGTGAAATTATTGCTATGGAGCCAAACCAGAAGTCCTTACATAAGCAAAACTTGTAGGATGAAGAAATAGATGTGATTTGAGAGCTTCTAAACTTCAAAATTAAAGCTAAATAAATAAATAAATAAATTTAAAAGAGTTTTTTTCTTTTCCATTTTTCAGGTCCAGATTCAGAAAGAAAAAACTCATTTAAATCCATTTATATTTGGTCATCCTTTAAGTGCACACTTGAAGTAGAGCATGTAAGTGCCCCTATGTTATGGAACTCCCTTCCCCCAGAGGTCTGTCAGAGCCCAAGTCTGAACATTTTACCAGAGACAGTGTAAAACTTTGCTCTTTAGCAAAGCATTTGGCAGGAAGGGTTGCAGGCTGAGGTGGGAGGGTTTAGGTGCGAAGGTGGGTTTTTAATGAGGTTTTTTAATGGAGTTTTATTGCTTTTTTTATTATGTGTGGTTTTATTATGTAAGCTGCCCTGAGCCTTTGGGGAAGGGTGGGGAAGAAATTTGAATGAATTAACGAATAATGGGCACAACCAGCTGTTTAGTGCTGGCAGTATCCCTCAGAATTGGCATAGGAAACACGTGAACACTAAGGCTGCAATTCACAACCCACTTAACTCTGCAGTAACCAATGGGCTTCAGATGGGGCTACTCAAGAGTAAGTTGTTTGTGAATCATGGCCTAAGGTTAGTGCTAGACAACTGGATGATCACACTGTATGTACATTGGTTACTAAATATTTACCAACAAACCTCAAGTTTAAGTGAATAGTTAAGGCTCGCACAAATTTACTAACCAAAAATCTCCGGATATAGGAAACAATTGAGGCACATGTAAATTTACAAACAAAAAACCACTGGAAAAAGAAAACAGTTGAGGTTCTCAAAAATACAACTGTGCTCCAAAAAGCAAGGAAATCGATAATTCTCTGAATTAAAAACTTCTGGTTTAAGATATTAGTTAAGGTGCAGATAATTTCCACAAATTAAAAACCTCCCGATTAAGAATCACTAAAGGACTTATTATTCCCACAAATGAAAAACCACCAGATTAAGGAATCACTAAACTAATATCTTGAACATGAGGTTTTTGATTTAGAGAATCTCCTTTTTGTTGTTGTTGTTTCTCCGAACTAATAATTGTAAACTCAAAGATTTTCTCGGTTCCTCTGTCCCTTGTGTCATTCCTCGTGATCCCTATATGGCTCCATGTTGCCATTCACTGTGTTACGTTTCTTCTTGTTTCTCCTATTAAACCCTATGTGTCATTCCAGCTGCTCTGCATAGCATCCTATTTGTCATTCTACCCATTTGTCATCCTACTTGCTCTCTATTATTCAGCACCATATTCATTGATTCATCTCGTCACCATAGTGCTTTGTCTCCATCTCTTACATTTTGCACCAACATGGAAACCACATTCTCTCGACTAAACCCTTATGAAATTCCAGCCTGAGGTTTCAGCTGGCCACTTCCCAGCCACCTCACTTTAGGTGGATTTAGCCCCCAGGACAAGCTCCTGCCCAACTGTTTGTTTTGGCCTGTCTTTTTTTAGGAAAATGGGTTACTTGCCTAGCAGTCCATTAACTGTGTGGGTCTCTATACAGGTCTATCTCTATAAATGGGTTTCTAAAAATGGCACCTACTAGTTGTAAAGATTACTGCAGGGACTGGGAGCCAGAGAGGATGGGTGTGTGCATCTCCTGAAACCTAGGCTACACTTAAAACAGCTGGTTGTCACCGGACCCGAGACACTTCCAAATGCGATGCTTCCCTAGGCAGCAAGTTGCTGCCTAGGGAAGCATTGCATTTGGAAGTGTCTCTCTCTCTCAGAGATTAGTGCCTGAGTATGAGGAGCACCTACCAGTCACAGAGATGAGTGCAGAGACTAGGAGGTGGGGGCGGTGAGTGTGAAGAAGTGTGTCTGATGTCACTGACTGCATATGAACAGATTGTTATAAACAGCACCTATCAGATGCAGAGATTAGTGCAGGGGCTAGGAGCCGGGAAGGTGAGTGCTTCGTGCTCACCTCCCTGACACCTAGTTCATCTGCATGTACTGTTCCTACTCTCCCTCAGTGATGTGTAATTTACACACACACACAGCTCAACACAGTTTCAGGGTACCCACCTGGAGAAGGGGCGTAGCTAGGGTGGAATGGGCCCCTGGTCAAGAATTCAAGATGGGTCCCCCTCTTTGTGGGCCTAGGGGTGCTGCCTGGCTCAGCAGGCCTGGGGACGCTGCTATCAAACACACAAGACACCCAAAATGCAGCCAACGTATTAAGCGCATTATGCCATGCAAAGAGACATCTATATAACCAGTTCAGTTGTGCCCCCATAATCAATTCACGCTGCCCCCACCCCATAACCAGTTCATTTGGGCCCCCGCCCCATATAATGAATTCATGCTGCCCCCCACCCATAACCATTTTTGCCCCCCACCTGTAACCAGTTCATTTACGCTCCAGGGGCAGCATGAATTCATTATATGGGGGGCACAAATAAATTGGTTATATGGGGGGGGTTAAAGATAGTATTCCTGTTAACAATATTAATATATGTCCACAGCATTTCCCTCATTCACATTGAAACATTATAAGTTGTAACATTACAAGTTTTATTTTTTTACTTTAATAAGTTTGGGTGACATTATTCCTATATTACTGTACTCAGGTTTTCACATGTAGATTACATGATCTACATACATTTTGGATTTTCAGAAGCATTGTTTTTTTCACTGTATGAAACTCAACTGTCCTGATTCAGTTTTCATGAACTGGGCGAGTCGATGCAGGCTTCTGGCTGTATTCCCCTGCACTCCCCTCTTCCTGAGGCTGAAAAACCTCCTAGGCAGCTTTCTCCATTGCTGTCCAGTTCTTACTGTTAGGAAGTTTATCCTGCCAAAATCTCTCTTCCTGGAACTTGAGTGTCATTATTTCCAGTCCTGCCCTCTCAAGCAATCAGAACCATTCCTTAACATCTTAGTGGCAGCCCTTTAGATATTTGAAGACTGCTATCATGTCTTCCCTTAGTCTTCATTTTGCTAAGCTAAGCATACTCAGTTCCTTCAATCTTACCTCATAAGATTTGCTTTCCAGACCCTTCATAACAGTACTTAGATCTAGCAGCTGTGCATGGGATTTCAATGCAAACTCTGCCTTGGGCCTTTTTCCAATCTCTTGGAAACTGAATCAGCTAATGGAAATATGAAAGTGATGAAAATAAACTCAAACAAAACTCTTTCTTAACTCAAATCACAGATACATGTGCTTGGCTTAGTTACAGGACCAATGGGGACCTCACCCTGGAAAGCAAATAGTACCTGGGGTGCGTTGCTAATGGCGTCCTGTATCTAAGCACTATTGTACTCTTGGAAGGGCCTGTCATTTACCAGAAATAGCCCTACTCTGAATGGAAGATTATCTTTTTTTTAAAGTGCTCATGACAGCACCAGAGAGTCGCAACATCTCTTCCAAATTCAGTAATTAAATTCCACCTACCTGAATCCTCTCACCCGCTGCTGTTTCATTTGCATACATTATTCCTCATGCCATGTCACAAGCTGGCGAGGTGCCATGTTAAGCAGCTGCCTCCTTCCACCACAGAGGTGGCAGGAAAAGTGTGCCTCTTTGTGTGTCAGGTTTGCTCAGTCAGTCCAAAGAGCTTAGGGACCCTTCAGCCCTGGAAGGTTTAACTGCTAATCTATTCATCCTAATCCTGCATCAGGGCAGTCTAATCCCTACAAAGCACTCTCTCTCTCTTTCTCTTAACCCCCACCTCTCACTCAGGGGTGAGATGAAGCTGCCGCCACCCAGGACCAAGCTGCTGCTCCTGCTCCCATTTGCCGGCGCCACCAGGGATCCTCCGCCGCCAACACCTGGATTCCTGTGCTGCCACTCCAGCGCAGTTCAAACTCCCTGCAGCATCATGTCTGTGCGCAATGAAGTGGGCACCATGTTCCCTCTCTGGTTTGCAGGGACTATATGTTCCAGCATGCCAGGTGGCAATGTATCCAGTCTGGCATGCTTGGACATGTAGTCCCTGCAAATCAGATAGGGGACATGGCGCGCCGCAGGGAGTTTGAACTGTGCTGCTGCGGTGGCAGCAGAGGAACCCACATCCTGGTGGCAGCAGATCCATAGCAGCAATGGCAACAGGAACAGCAAAGCAGCAAAGGTGACAATAAGAGCAGCAGCAGCAGCAGCAGCAGCTTGGTCCTGGTTGCTGACAACTCCTTCAGCAGCAGCAATGGAAACCGCAGGAGCAGTGGTGGAAATAGAAGCAACAGTGGCTGCTGCTGTCCTTGTGAGTAGTTGATAGGCACAGGGAAGCAGTGTCAGTCCCCCCACCCCGCTCCCTGTGGGGCAACCAGTCCAGGGAGAAGGCAGGCAGGTGACAGGGCAGACGAGAGGGGCGGAGGGGGGAGAGGGTGGCAGTTGCTCCTTCCCCCCCCTGCCCAGAATGCTGCCAAGGTGGCTCAAGCAGTGACTTAAACTTGACTGCTCCAGCGTTCTATTCATTGGATAAAATGGGCACTAAAACATCCCCATAGGGGGTAAATAATGACTGAATTTTAACAAAATTATTCAGAGACATCCCTGAGCCACAGACTTGAAATTTCTATGAACAGCACAGTCCCTGTCAATGCTTTATTTAGAAGCTAGAGTCCCGGGATCCAAACAGCCACTAAGGAAAAAAAATAATACAAAAAAGCCCTCATTTTTGTAATGCTGTATTTCAGCCATTTCTCATCAGATCTGACTGATTTTTGGACAGAAGGACCCCCTCACCTAAGGAATCCTCCACAACAAATGACATAGTACTAGAGTAATCCATCACAATTTTGGAGGGGATAGAAATTTGGGGTTTTACAATGGACAGTTAACAAGATAATTAAGGCTCATGTAAGAGATTAACAATTAAGCTCTAGCCCCAATTTACGCTCCTTGAAAATAAAGTGAAGGTTTTATGTGGACTCTCAATGGATTTGCTTCTGTTTGTCCTATGCTGACTGCAGTCTGTCTTTTATGACTCGTCCTTGGTCTTTAGCCGAGACTCAGCAGCTCAGTGACAATAAGACTGGTAAAACAAGATGACTATTCTGTAGGGTGGTTTCTTCCAGCACAGCTCATGCTGTTTCATGTGATGTTGGTAATCTCAATGATTTTTGTGTATTTTTGTATTTTCGTGTACATCTTGTGTTCCTGAAGGTAAAATACTATAATTTGTTATTCTTTGGGTAGTAGTTTATTCCCAAAAGAGAAATACTAGCATTATTAGAGCACGGGAGTGCTCCAATAGGTAAAGTGTGTTACACCTTCCATCATAAAGCCCCAACGTTCTATTTGCTATAAAATTGGCATGGTTAAAGTTAGGATCATGAAATACATAGTGAAGGATTACTGAAGTAAGCGGTTCAAACTGTCCAAATTCCAGCCAAATTGTTTGGATAACAGCAGAAATATTGCAGTTTGGAAACTGTACTTTGAAAGCCTATTTTTTCAAAAGTTAGACTGTCTTGATCTTGCCAGGGTAAAGGGGTTTTATGTTGGTTTGGAGGAGGTGTAAGCCTTTTAGAAAATTCAAGGAGGTTGCCAGGGGGTGCCTTCTGGTTTACTTTTTGTAAATCCGGTTAGTAGTTTTTAAGTTATGACATCTTGAAAATTCAATGTTAGTCTCTGGAGACCATCCTGAGCATGGAGTGCTTGCAAAAATTATATGTGTAATGCAGAGACCGTTTAAAAGCAAAGAGTCTTGAATACTGGGGACTACAACTCCCAGCAGGCACTGCTTGCCAGAGCCTATCAGTGCTGGGGAAAGAGAAGGAACTGCACCACCAAGGGGCCAGTGTGAGTGACTGGTCAGCCATATTTAGAACTGATCTAGTGGGGATAGGCAAGACCTGTGCAAGGAAGAGAGCTGGAGATCATTCTGATCTGATCCCGCACAGCTGGCACCTCGACTTGGGGGTCAGGGACACCGAGATGGCTAAACAACAGAGCCAGCTTATCCCACAGTGATGTTTGGGGTGGTTGATCTCTTCCCTTAAACCCACCCAGAACCACAGAGCACATGGATTTCAGTGACAACCCTTCCTCCTCCAAAAACATGGCATGTCTGGGCTGGGACTGGAGCACTGGAGTTTGCCTGGGATGGTCTCAGATGTAGGAAGAGGGCAGAGGTTTATCCTGGAGACAGGGACAGGAGGCTACAGGCAGGATGGAATCGATCTTTAAGTGCTTCTGCTCCAACTTTCCCAACCTCACTAAGGAATGAGGGTGCTCTGGGCTAATACAGTGGGTGTTCTGCATGAGGGGGGTAGGGAGATGGTGGGATCCTGTGCAGACCAGCCCTGTTAGGCAGAGTGGAAAGTGTAGTCCTCTTGGGAGGACTCTTAAGACTGAGCCTCAGCCCAGGGAGGAAAATCCTCTGGGGGAGCAGGGAGGGATGGAGCATACACAATGGCGGGGCATTGAGGGTAGAGAGTAGGGGCAGAGCCTCTGTAAATAGCTTCCACAGAGGAATCCATGCACAGGGGAGAACTTTACAGGGAGTAGTTTTATCTGGGATACAGATTATGGAACCCAGTACAGGGGGAGGTCTGCAGAGTGGGCAGCGTTGTGTAAGAAAGGGAGCCCTGTCCAAGGGGAAGTAAAGTGGGGGAGTCTTGAAGAGACAGAAAGCTGCAGAATAATGGCCATAATTGTGCTGCGTAGGGATCTGCAAACAGGTTGTGGTTCGGGTTCGGTCATTTGGTTCGGTTTGTGTGTTCGGTTTGTGCGTTTGGGTCGTTCACCAAGTTCGGGTTCAGCTGTTCGGTTCGGTCATGTTCGGTTTGGCCGTTTGGAAAAAGTATCGCGAGAGCGTGTGATTACGCCGGAAACCAGAAATTTGAGTGCGTGCGGAGCTGTGTGGCGAGATAGTGTGTGTTTGGTTGGGTGGCTGTTTGGTTCATGTGTTTTGGCTGTTTGTGTTTGGTTTGGCAGTGTTGTTTGGCTGGTTAGTGAGTGTTGATGTGTAGTGGGTGACTGAATGTGTGTTTTGGTTGGCTGGGTGGTTTTTTTTAAAATTGAAAACGGCTGTTGTGCTGATGCCACGATGGGGGGCCAATGTGGTGCTCTCAGAAGAGGAGGAGTAAGAGGTCGCTGCCCCTGGACCTTTGGTGGTGGTGGCCGGCTCCTCAGATGAGGAGAAAGCGGCAGGCACAGGAGGTGCTGCCAGGTTTGTAAACTTTTTTTTTTACTTTGAGGACAAGAAAGGCTCTATCTTTTAGAGCGAGCTCACTGGCGTGCGAATGGGTGCGTGGGTGGTGGGCATCAGTCAGACACAAATAGTGGGCATCAGTGGGTAGCAGAGGATATCTGCCAGAGAGAGAATGGGTACTGTAGTGTGGGGGGCTCTTCCAGCAGTCAGGCATGAGCACAGCAGCACCCCCACCCAAACATGTGCCAGGCTAGCAAGGGTCTCCACTCTCCAGTTGCCATCCCATTCCCTACGCACCCCCAAATAAGGGCAGGATTTGCACGTGCCAGCCAGGGCCTTTCTAGTTTCAATCCCTAGCATCCCCTAACTCCCCAAGGCGGGCAGAATTTGCACGTGCCAGCAAGGGTACTTCAAGTTGCCATCGCTACTAGCACCCAAATAAGGGCAGGATTTGCACGTGCCAGCCAGGGCCTTTCTAGTTGCAATCCCTAGTATCCCCTAGCACCCCAAGGAGGGCAGAATTTTCACGTGCTAGCAAGGGTACTTCAAGTTGCCATCGCTACTAGCACCCAAAGAAGGGCAGGATTTGCACGTGCCAGCAAGGGTCTCATCCCTCCGCAGCACCCAAAGAAGGGCAGGATTGGCACATGCCAGCCAGGGTCTCTCCATTTGCCATCCCATTCCATAGCATCTCCTAGCACCCCAAGAAGGGCAGGATTTGCATGTGCCAGCCAGGGTCACATCTCCCATTGCCATTCCTAGCACCCAAGGAGGGAGGACTAGAGGCATCATCATAAATGCATGATATTACTTTGGTTTTCTTAATGTGTTCCCATTTCAGAGAGGAATCGGATGCCGGCCCCAGCACTGGTGCCAGGCCAAGGAGGACCCCTAGGTGGAGGTCGCCAGTGACACCCCCAGACATTCGGTGGAGAAGATTGGATGTCTGGAGGTTTTATGAGATGGACGACGGAGTCGCCATATGCAAGGTAAGGCACGGGGACTGGAACAACAGGGAATACATTGCCCTATGACCTGTTAGGAATGGAAGTCCCCTGCAGAGAGAGAGA
>QEPC01009197.1:2188030-2251254 GCA_003113815.1 Sphenodon punctatus | reverse complement strand
TCTCAGGTGGTGCGGGGAGCAAATGTCCCCCGCCATAGAGAACACCCGCTCACTGGGAACACTGGTTGGTGGGCAGGACAGGATACCCTTGGCCACTTTTGACAGGGCCGGCCATACGTTGACCTTGTCGGCCCAGTAGGCCAAGGGATCGCTGCTGGGATCAATGCATGGCTCCTCCTCCAGGTAGGTCTCCACTGCTGCTGAGGTGCCATCATACTCCCTCTGGTAGCTCTGGGTGGGCACCACCTGCCCTACTGGCCTCAGCCACGCTGCTTGCCCTTTTGTGCTGGGCCCCATGCTCCCAAGAGTGGCCTGCACACAGGAGGAGCTGCTGGCAATAGAGGTCCTGCTGCTGATGCTCATCCTGCTGCTGCTGCTGCTGCTGCTGCTAGGGCTGGGTGCAGGGATAGACCCAGATGGCTGGAAGGGGTCGCTGCTCCCACTCCCACCATCTGCAGGGGCATCCTGCTGCATGGCCCGCTCTGCCTGCCAGACCTTCTGCACCAATGCACCCTTCCGGAGGCCACAGACTGCTGTCTCACGTGCCATGCTGCACTTGATCCTGGGGTCCAGCATGGCTGCCAGGACATATTCCTCCTGGCGCAGCAGCTCATCAAAGCATGCACTCAGCCCTGCCTTCATCTTCCATGCCAGGTCAAGTGCCTCATCGGATATCTTCCTGCCCGCAGGGCCACAAACCCGCCCCCCGAGAATCTCATCTAGGTTCCACTGGAGACTATGGACCAGTGGGGTCACCTGGCTGAGGGTGGCGGTGGAGCTGCTCACGGTCTCCGTCACGGCCAGGAACAGTCTCAGGATGAAACCATCTGAGCGAGAATCTCCCATTCCTCCCTGTTGTACCCTATAGGTACCTTGATGTCTGTCTCCAGTTCCACCTGATGCAGGGTGGCTTTCTGCTCAAGAAGCCGCTTGAGCATCAGGAAGGTGGAATTCCACCTGGTGGAGACATCTTGGACCAGCTGGTGCACCGGGGACCCTTGCTCGGCCTGCTTCTCCTGGAGGAGCTCGCTGCCCTTCACGCTGCGGTTGAAGAACCCCACCAGCTTCCTCCCCTGGTCGACCAGGGAGCTAAGGGTGTCTGGCCAATCCCCTTATCCTCCAAGCCCAGAGCATCCTTGACCACGAGATGGAGGGTGTGTGCAGCACAAGGGATTCTTGTGAAGCTCCCGTCATGGACTTCCTTCAGCATATTGGCTGCATTGTCTGTGACCACGCACCCCTTGGTGAAGGCCGCGCCAGACATGACCCACTCCCTCACCATGGCGGCCAGGGCTTCCTCGAGGTTCCTTGAGATGTGGGAGCTGTCCATTACATGGGCCCACCTATACCCTGCTTCAGGACCCCTCCTGTCACTGCCGAGCGCTGCCTCTGGGTCCTGCCACCAGTGTGCAGTCACTGCCAGGTAGGCATGCTGAGTGTTCCTGGAGGACCACAGGTCAGTGGTGAAGTGGACTGTGGCCCCGTCAGCCCCTACCAGATGCTCCCTCACCTGCTCCTTCAAAGTCCTGTACAGCTGTGGCACCACAGTCCAACTCAGGGTGGAGTGGGAAGGCAGCTTAAACTGGGGGTGCCAGGAATCCAATCAGCCACTGAAAGCCCTTGTCCTCCACAATTGAGAAGGGCTGCCAATCCAGAGCAATCATCTTGTCCAACAGGCACTTGACTTTCTCCTGAAAGAAGCCACGCCACCCTCCAGCACCCAATGGCTTTGGCAGCTGCCCCCTACTCAGCTCCTCCATAGTGGACTGACGCTGCTGCTGACGAGGCTCCTGCTGATGTTCTGCCCCCATACTGCTCCTGCTGCTAGAGGCAGCAGCAGTTGGTGTGGGACGCTTGCCCGCTGAAGTGAGCTGGGCGACTGGCCACTGAACCCGCTGGCATCCACTTCCCCTGCTTTTCCGCTTAGCATCAGAGCACTGTGGCATGCCTTGAGGTGCCTCGCCATTGCAGTTGTCCCAAGGTTGACGAGCACCTGCCCACACTTCACCAGCTTATTGCACAAAGTGCACTGCACCTCTCTGGGATCATCTGCCTGCACCAGCTTAAAATGTTCCCAAACATTTCCCCCCCCCCCTGCCTTCCTGGGTGACGCACTGCTGCCAGCGCTGCAGGGAGGGGGAGACCTTGGTGGCACTGGTGACACAGCTCTGGGAGGAGGCTCAGCCATCACCTCAGCTACAGACATCTCCTCTGCGGCACTAGTGTCTGCCTCCGACTCACTCTCCACGATCATGTTGATGTCCCGTGAAGGGGAGTACTGGGACCCTGAGGCTAGACTGCCCGTGCCCGCCATGCTTCTGGCACTCTCCCTGTGCCCCCCTCTATAGCTGCTAGTACTGCTGCTACTCCTCTTCCGACTGACATTGCCCGGGGATCAGACCCTGCCTCTAGCAGTCGGGGTGGGATCCACCAGCTCTGGACTGCTGGGGATTGCCTTGATAGTGGGGGACATTGGTAGCCCTGGAGGAACATCGGAAGCAGCACCAGCACCTGCTCCAGCACCAGCAGCAACAGAGACAGATGCAGCTTCAAGTCCTGCAGGCCTTCCAGTGCCCTGCGTGGCAGTGGAGGAGGGCACTGCCAGGTGGCAACGCTGAGCTGCTGAAGCCTGTTGCCCTAAAGCAGGCCTGCTGAGTTTGGGGCGTGGTGATGTGCTCGGGCTACTGCTGCTGCCTGTTGCCGCTCCCCTGGCATGGCCCCTTCTGCCTCTGGCACGTGCCCCATTGCCTCCCCTACGGGCAGTAGACTGGCCTCTCCTTCCCTTCTCTATTTCTCCCTCCAAAATAATGTTTTTATATTGTTTTTATTTTATTTTTTTATTTTATTTTTTAATCTAATATTATATATATATATATATAGCTACACTAAATCTAACTGCTATAACTATTCTAAATGCTGTCAACTAAATGGATTATCTAATAAGTCCAAAGGGCTACTCCTACAAACACTAAATCTCTAAACACTATCTCTATCTCAGCTAACTCCTGCAACTATCTACTATCTCTAATCTAATATCTAACTATCTATCTATATATTATATGGGATGGGAGGGAAAACACAAAGAGGGTTACAAAACTGAAATGAAACCTAAATCAATCTAATGCTACTCAAAATGAATAAAAAAACAGGGGAAGGGAATCAGGGATAGAATATATATATATAGAGAGGGAAAGGATTCAATGGAGGGGGGGGATAGAGGAAGGAAGATTGAACACAGGGAGGGGTAAAAACAAAAAATAACACCTAAATCTATCTAATCTAATCTAATCTAATCTAATCTAAATAAATGATAATATGGAGGTAGATGGGTTGAATGGGTGAAATAGGAGATGGATTGCAAAGAATTGAGAACAAAACTGCTGGGAGAGGGAGCCTTCTGAAACTCCTGCTGTTCAGGAACAGTGACTAGCTCAGAAGGTGTTGCCAGGGGGGGGAGGGCAATGAGTTTTATTACTTGCTGCACCCGTCTCACCGCAAGCCCCATTGGCTCCATGCAGCCTAGCCTGTGGCCAATTGCAGACTGCAAAGCCAGTGGTCTGAGGAGAAAAGGGATGGTGATTGGGCAGACTGGCTGCTGCTCCAAGCCTCTCCACCCCTGGTGCCTGGAAGTCTGCTCCTCAGCTGACTCCGCCTCCCTGTCACGTTTTGCCTTCCAGTGACATGTTTTTGCCACCCGAACTCATCCAAACACGATCCGAACTGACTGTTCAGTCATTTCAGAGTTCAGACTGCTAAGGTTCAGTTTGGTTCGTTTGGGTTCGGATTTGGGTTCGGGTTTGGTTGTCCGAATAGGCCGAGTTCGGGCCGAACTCCGAACCTCCGAACTGCGTTCGCCCATCCCTAGTGCTGGGGTGGAACCCTGAGCAGGGGAGAACTGAGTAAGGGATCTTTGTACAGGGGGAGAGCTGCAGGATGGGCAGCATTATGGCAGGTGGAGAGTCCTGTACATGGGCACAGAGTCAGGGAGCCCTGTACAAGGAGTGAACTAGCCCTGGGGTCCTGTACAGGGGGAGGTATTTATAGAAAGTAGAATGGCCAGTGTTGCACAAGGAAAAGAGGTCTGACAATGGGGAGTAGAGTGGAAGACTCCTGTAAAAGCCATGAACTAGCGAGATCATAGAGAGCAGTTATTGGAAGTTTGCAATTCTTAAACCAAAATAAAGTTGTTGTATTCTTAGTAAAGCAGGGAGCTACCAGTAAAAGTCCAACTTCAACTTGCTTGCTATTTGAAGGAAGTAACCTTCTAAACTTAAGGTAGCAGCTCTTCCACCTTAGCCTCTCCCTAAGTAAGCCCTGCTCCCATAATGGGTTACAATGGTCAGCATTCTACTGTGCTAGCAGGACAGATTTTCTCCATTGTATTGTATTTAAAATTTTTTGTGATATTCCATAATAAACAAACCTCCAGTTTACAATAAGAGTTAAGGCTCTTGAAAATACAATAATGCACCAAAAAACATGAAAATTGCAAGGTTAACTTCCGTGCCATGTTAGCAGTGAAGACATTGTACAGTCTCACATATTGTGCTCACTTACAACTTAGGCTCCATACACCCACACTTTGCCTTCGTCTTTCAGCCCCAGTCCTCTTCCTCTTTGCATGTTGGGGGCAACACTTAAGCTGGGGACAGGAGGGCGTGAGCTGGCCCTTCACCCCCTCCTTTCCCTCTATCCTTTCATTTCAGTTAGGGAGAATGGGACACCTGACTAATGGCTCACAACTGCTTCTTACCCACTAGTCTCCACTGCCCTTCCAGAGCCCAGTGAAGCTGGGTAGAGTCATATACAAATGTTTAATTAAAACTAGGTTGGGTATGCACTGAAATTAATAAAATGGAATTCCATTGGAAGGAATGGAGGCAACAGCATTGCCAATTTCTAAATAAATACTATTGTCATTCTAACATCCAATTAAGTGATTGTGAAATTATACAACACAGTTGAGTCTTAGGAAAGGCAAGAGGGTGTGAAATGATGAGGAAGGCACAGAATGTAGTAAGTGGAATGGTTGGAATGACAGGGAAAATACAAAGAGTGCAGGATCAAGTAAGTGGGTAGAATGACAGGAGGCATTAGAAATAATTACAACAACAAGGTTCTTAGTGAAATAACTGTTCAGAAGCCTGACTGTTGGAATATCTGAGAAAGCACTCCTATTGTTTTACGCACTTACCATAGCTGACTCCCTAGCCTTTGACTCCCAATAGCCTCCCTCCCTGTTATTCCATTTCCTTTTTTTTTTTTGGTCATTCCACACACACTTCTGTTCCATATGACACATACAGACAAACATCGTATTTCCCAGGACTTTTGAGTTCTCTGTGAGGGGAGTGGGGGCTACAGGGTTAGAGGGGCAACTTGGACCCAGGACTCCTGGGTTGTCTGTTACAAGGCTGAGAACAGGAGAGAACCTTGGAACCAGAAGTCTACTGGATTAGAGTGGAGTGGAGAGGCTCGAAGCCCGGAGTCATGAGTTCTCTGCTACAGGGCTGGGACCAAGTAGATTAGAGGGGGAGAAGGGGTGGGAGCCAGAACTCCTAAGTTCTCTCTTTCTTAAAGAGGAAATGGAGGGGGTGAGGGGACAGCTCATGCCCTCCTGTCCCCAGCTTCAGTGTTGCCCCCAACCTGCAATGAAGAAGAGAATTGAGGCTGAAAGATGATGGCAAAATGTGGGTGCATAGAGCCTAAGTTGTAAGTGAGCACAATATGTGACACTGTACAATGTCTTTACTGCTAACATGGTATGGAAGTTAAGGCGGGAGCCTTAACTTGCAATTTTATTATTATTATTATTATTAACAAACATTTATATAGTGCCAGCAGTGTACCTGGCACTTTACAAAGTAATAAAATAGACATGTTCCCTGCCCCTAGGGCTTACAATCTGAGAGACAGGAGCTGGGGGAGAGACTTAGGAAGGGGAACAGAGGGAGAGACAAGGGGTCTAACATTCATGAAGATGCGAGGTCTCNTGCAAAGAATTGAGAACAAAACTGCTGGGAGAGGGAGCCTTCTGAAACTCCTGCTGTTCAGGAACAGTGACTAGCTCAGAAGGTGTTGCCAGGGGGGGGAGGGCAATGAGTTTTATTACTTGCTGCACCCGTCTCACCGCAAGCCCCATTGGCTCCATGCAGCCTAGCCTGTGGCCAATTGCAGACTGCAAAGCCAGTGGTCTGAGGAGAAAAGGGATGGTGATTGGGCAGACTGGCTGCTGCTCCAAGCCTCTCCACCCCTGGTGCCTGGAAGTCTGCTCCTCAGCTGACTCCGCCTCCCTGTCACGTTTTGCCTTCCAGTGACATGTTTTTGCCACCCGAACTCATCCAAACACGATCCGAACTGACTGTTCAGTCATTTCAGAGTTCAGACTGCTAAGGTTCAGTTTGGTTCGTTTGGGTTCGGATTTGGGTTCGGGTTTGGTTGTCCGAATAGGCCGAGTTCGGGCCGAACTCCGAACCTCCGAACTGCGTTCGCCCATCCCTAGTGCTGGGGTGGAACCCTGAGCAGGGGAGAACTGAGTAAGGGATCTTTGTACAGGGGGAGAGCTGCAGGATGGGCAGCATTATGGCAGGTGGAGAGTCCTGTACATGGGCACAGAGTCAGGGAGCCCTGTACAAGGAGTGAACTAGCCCTGGGGTCCTGTACAGGGGGAGGTATTTATAGAAAGTAGAATGGCCAGTGTTGCACAAGGAAAAGAGGTCTGACAATGGGGAGTAGAGTGGAAGACTCCTGTAAAAGCCATGAACTAGCGAGATCATAGAGAGCAGTTATTGGAAGTTTGCAATTCTTAAACCAAAATAAAGTTGTTGTATTCTTAGTAAAGCAGGGAGCTACCAGTAAAAGTCCAACTTCAACTTGCTTGCTATTTGAAGGAAGTAACCTTCTAAACTTAAGGTAGCAGCTCTTCCACCTTAGCCTCTCCCTAAGTAAGCCCTGCTCCCATAATGGGTTACAATGGTCAGCATTCTACTGTGCTAGCAGGACAGATTTTCTCCATTGTATTGTATTTAAAAATTTTTGTGATATTCCATAATAAACAAACCTCCAGTTTACAATAAGAGTTAAGGCTCTTGAAAATACAATAATGCACCAAAAAACATGAAAATTGCAAGGTTAACTTCCGTGCCATGTTAGCAGTGAAGACATTGTACAGTCTCACATATTGTGCTCACTTACAACTTAGGCTCCATACACCCACACTTTGCCTTCGTCTTTCAGCCCCAGTCCTCTTCCTCTTTGCATGTTGGGGGCAACACTTAAGCTGGGGACAGGAGGGCGTGAGCTGGCCCTTCACCCCCTCCTTTCCCTCTATCCTTTCATTTCAGTTAGGGAGAATGGGACACCTGACTAATGGCTCACAACTGCTTCTTACCCACTAGTCTCCACTGCCCTTCCAGAGCCCAGTGAAGCTGGGTAGAGTCATATACAAATGTTTAATTAAAACTAGGTTGGGTATGCACTGAAATTAATAAAATGGAATTCCATTGGAAGGAATGGAGGCAACAGCATTGCCAATTTCTAAATAAATACTATTGTCATTCTAACATCCAATTAAGTGATTGTGAAATTATACAACACAGTTGAGTCTTAGGAAAGGCAAGAGGGTGTGAAATGATGAGGAAGGCACAGAATGTAGTAAGTGGAATGGTTGGAATGACAGGGAAAATACAAAGAGTGCAGGATCAAGTAAGTGGGTAGAATGACAGGAGGCATTAGAAATAATTACAACAACAAGGTTCTTAGTGAAATAACTGTTAAGAAGCCTGACTGTTGGAATATCTGAGAAAGCACTCCTATTGTTTTACGCACTTACCATAGCTGACTCCCTAGCCTTTGACTCCCAATAGCCTCCCTCCCTGTTATTCCATTTCCTTTTTTTTTTTTGGTCATTCCACACACACTTCTGTTCCATATGACACATACAGACAAACATCGTATTTCCCAGGACTTTTGAGTTCTCTGTGAGGGGAGTGGGGGCTACAGGGTTAGAGGGGCAACTTGGACCCAGGACTCCTGGGTTGTCTGTTACAAGGCTGAGAACAGGAGAGAACCTTGGAACCAGAAGTCTACTGGATTAGAGTGGAGTGGAGAGGCTCGAAGCCCGGAGTCATGAGTTCTCTGCTACAGGGCTGGGACCAAGTAGATTAGAGGGGGAGAAGGGGTGGGAGCCAGAACTCCTAAGTTCTCTCTTTCTTAAAGAGGAAATGGAGGGGGTGAGGGGACAGCTCATGCCCTCCTGTCCCCAGCTTCAGTGTTGCCCCCAACCTGCAATGAAGAAGAGAATTGAGGCTGAAAGATGATGGCAAAATGTGGGTGCATAGAGCCTAAGTTGTAAGTGAGCACAATATGTGACACTGTACAATGTCTTTACTGCTAACATGGTATGGAAGTTAAGGCGGGAGCCTTAACTTGCAATTTTATTATTATTATTATTATTAACAAACATTTATATAGTGCCAGCAGTGTACCTGGCACTTTACAAAGTAATAAAATAGACATGTTCCCTGCCCCTAGGGCTTACAATCTGAGAGACAGGAGCTGGGGGAGAGACTTAGGAAGGGGAACAGAGGGAGAGACAAGGGGTCTAACATTCATGAAGATGCGAGGTCTCAAGTGCACGTACTTGGCTTGGTTACGATGAGAATGACAGCAGGCAGGTCCATGTTGCAAGGATAAGGGTAAACCGATCGTAGGTATAGGAATAGTGGCTCAGCAGGATAAAGAGTCAGACAGAGCAGAGCGAAAGAGGTGAGTTTTAAGGAGAGATTTGAAGGTATGAAGGGAGGGGGCAAGGCGGATGTGGACAGGGAGGGAGTTCCAGGCATGGGGGGCAGCAAGTGAGAAGGGACGAAGGCGCTTAGGGGAGCAGGGAAGGCGTGGAAGGGTGAGAGAAGGGACAGAGGAGGAGCGAAGTGCACGGGCTGGAGTATGGAGGGCGATAAGTGCAGAGAGGTAGGGGGGAGCAAGGTTGTGAAGAGCTTTATAGGTGAAGACTAGGAGCTTGTGCAGGATTCGTTCAGGAAGGGGAAGCCAGTGAAGCGAAGAGAGGAGGGGCTGCACATGGTCGAAGCGACTGGCGAGGTAGATGACCCTGGCAGCAGAGTTTTGGACAGAGATGAGGGGAGAAAGGTGAGACCGGGGAAGGCCAGTGAGAAGGAGGTTACAGTAATCGAGGCGAGAGATGACCAGAGCATGAACAAGAGTTTTGGCAGACGAGACAGAGAGAAAAGGGCGAATCTTAGCAATGTTATGGAGGGAGAAGCGACAGGATTTAGCAACAGAGTCAATGTAGGGTTTAAAAGAAAGGGCTGAGTCAAAGATGAAGCCTAGGCTACGGGCTTGGGGGACAGGCAGGATGGTGACTCCATCAATAGTTATTGACAGTGAGGAAGGAGAGGAAGGATGAGGGGGGAAGATAAGGAGTTCAGTTTTAGCCATGTTGAGTTTGAGTTGACGTTGAGACATCCAGGTAGAGATGTCAGAGAGACAGTTGATGAGACGAGCTTGAACAGAGGGAGAGAGAGAGGGAGTAGAGAGATAGAGTTGAGTGTCATCAGCATAGAGGTGGTATTGGAAGCCATGGGAGGCAATGAGTTTGCCTAAGGATGAGGTATAGATCGAGAAGAGGAGAGGGCCAAGAACAGAGCCTTGAGGAACACCAACTGAGAGGGGGAAGGAGGAGGAGGTGGAGTTGGAGAGAGACACATTAAAGGAGCGGTCAGAGAGGTAGGAGGAGAACCAGTTATGGACAGAGCCACAAAAGCCAAGGGAGTGAAGGGAATCCAGCAAGAGTGAGTGGTCAACAGTATCGAAGGCAGCAGAGAGATCAAGGAGGACAAGAATGGAATAGAGACGTTTAGATTTAGCCACCAGAAGATCGTTGGTGATCTTAGCGAGAGCAGTTTCAGTAGAATGAAGGGGGCGGAAGCCAGATTGGAGGGGGTCAAGGGAGGAGTTGGAGGATAGGAAGTCAAGGCAGCGGGAGTAGACAACACGTTCAAGCAGCTTGGAAGCAAAAGGAAGGAGTGAGACAGGACGATAGCTAGAAGGGTCAGAGGGGTCAAGAGTGGACTTTTTGAGAATAGGAGAGACTGTGGCATGTTTGAAGGCAGAAGGGAAAGAGCCAGTAGAGAGGGAGAGGTTGATGATGTGCAGGAAGGAAGGGGCGACAGTGGGAGTAATGGAGGTGAGGAGGCGGGAAGGAATGGGATCAAGGGGGCAAGTGGAAGGGTTGGAGGAGGAGAGCAGAGAGGAGATTTCCTTAAGGGAGGCAGGGGAGAAGGAGGACATGAGAGAAGGAGGGGGAGGAGGGAGAGGGGTGGGAGTGGGAAGAGAGGAGTGGGAAGCGATGTCGAGGCGGATCTTGTCTATCTTGGAGGTGAAGAAGGAGGCAAGATCCTGAGCAGAAAGGGAAGAAGGAGGGGGAGGACAGGGAGGCTTGAGGCAATTTTCATGCTTTTTAGTGCATGATGGAATTTGCAAGAGCCTTAACTCTTCTTGTAAACCAGAGGTTTTTTGATTATGGAATTTATTGTTCCTTGGGTGGTAGTTTTCCAGTAAATAAAATTACAGTAGTGTTCCAATTTCATGGAGCATAAGTTAAGGCGAGAGCCTTAATTTTTAATTTCTTATGTGAGCCTTAATTCTCAATTTCCTTGCTTTTTGAAGCACAGTTCTATTTTTGAGAGCCTCGACTGTTTTCTTTTTCCAGTAGTTTTTGGTCTGTAAATGTATGTGTGCCTCAATTGTTTCCAATATCCGGAGATTTTTGGTTAGTACATTTGTGCAAGCCTTAACTATTCACTGAAACTGGAGGATTTTTGTTGGTAAATTTCCTCCCCACCCCCCACCCCCACCCCATTGCAATATAATTTGATTTCTGTTTTTGCTGCTATTGTAGTGCTCTGCAGAGAATGCGGTGTTCTTGGTTTTTTCTATGCTTCTGCATTGTAATGTTGAGCAGTGTAACATTACAATGCATGTGTGTCTCAACTGTTTTCTAAATCCAGAGGTTTTCAGTTAGTAAAACCTTAACGGATGTCTGCAACTAGAGGTTTCTTGTTGGTAAATTTCCTTGTTTTTTTTGTAGGCCCTTTCCTCTGTTTCCTGAGAGATGCACTTCCCATGATCTAGGGAACTGGAGGGAGGGAAATGTTTAAAATTTACTCCCCTCTTAAACTCTGGGGAAAAGAGAACTTGCCATGGCTGCTTTTTGTAAAGGAGACACTACAGCCACCTAAAAATGGCATGGTATCCAAATCACTTTCCCCACACACTGTTGCTGCAACAAAGTTTGACCCCAGATGCTGAAAGGTTTGTTGGGTGGGCAGTTGCTTCTCAAATATGTGCTTGAATTGAAACACCCAGGCTGTCTAATAGATAAAGAATCAGACTGTGGGACACAAACAAGATCCCCTTCATTGGGAGCTGCTATTAATCTTCCTCAGCTTTGCAAACCCAAACAAGCAACTCACATTTTTGCACCTCCTATTTTCCTATCTCAATATAGCACCCATTCCCCATGTCCTCCTCCCCTCTTCAGCCCAGCCTACTTGAAAGTACACAACTCTACAATCATGCAAACTTTGCCTGCACTAAGGATTTTCAGAATAAATACCTAGTCTCCTCTATGCAACTCATGGAGGCTGTCATAGGTGAGAGGTGAGCTCCTTAAGCAGCTGTGTTAGATACATGGTGCCAGAGTCTAGAGATCGTTTTGGGGGCTACACTTCCTCCTCCCTCCCACGGCCTGATGGCCCCCATGAGGTTTGTAATTTTTTTAAAGTGCTTGCTCTCTTCAAGTGTTGCAGCTGAACCGGGGAGCTGGTAAAGGGGGAGTGCGTGGGGCATTTATTTTTCATGCCAGTGACCCCAGTCATCCACCTGAGCGTAACACAATCTCTGAGGTTTCCAAAACAATGTAATAATATTTAGCAGTGCCCAGCAGCTGCATGGGTCTCAGAGGAACTGAGGAGCCTTGGAGCTGAGCAGCAGCAGGGAAGATCTCCCTCCTCACTGGGCAGCCCTGATTTCTGGAGCCAAAGCAACTTGCAGGGAGGGGGAGGCTTTCCCCAAGTAGCTGCCCTGGGGAAGTCACCCAACACCCACTTGTACCCTGCCAGCTGGGGGGCCGGGGAAACTCTTCCCCGTGGACAGTGAAACTATCTGGTTGCCACCTTCCTGGAAATGCAAGCGCTTCCCTGGACTCCAGCTAGCAGGATACAAGGGGGTGTTGGGTGAATTCCCCAGGGCAGCTGCTTGGGAAAAGTCCCTCTCTTCCCCATGAGGGTGATCTACCCTGATGCTGCTCTGCTCATCCCTTTTCTTTTTATTTTGAGCTCCCTTTTAACCCTGGGAGTGCATTCTTTGGTTAGGGACTCGAGTTTAGACTAGTGTCTAAACTCCTATGTAAATTGCACGTGGTTGTAAGCTTCCCCACTGTCGCTGCCCCGGTAGGTGTTGCAGGCTCAGGTGGGAGGAGGAGTTTGCTTGTGGTGGGGGCTGGATCCAGTCATTGTTTGCTGCTGTGACTCAGACAGAAATGGTCTATTTCACTCCTCAGTGGCAGCCTGTTGCTCTTGTTTATTTCACTTCCCAGCTGCTTCAACCCCTCAGGATTTGTTTCAATCCTCTCGAGTTTATCTGCTGACCCTGCGCAGAGTGATAGCTCCCTATTTTTATGCTCTGGAGGAAAGTGAAAAATGAGGCAGCGGGGAAGCGAAATAAACAAGCGCAACAGGCTGCCGCTGAGGAATGAAATAGACCCCAAGCTGCAGCAGGGAACAGTGAACAGGTCCAGCCCCCAGGCCAGCAAAATTCTCCCCCCACTGGAGCCCCCAACACCTACTAGGGCCCCACGCAAGCTAAGTCTAAAGATTAAACTCCACCAGAACCTTTCTTCAACATGAGCAGCACTTTCAATCAACCCAGCCACTTTCCTGCCCCAGCGCAGGTGAAATTAACACGGCAGCTAGGAGATGTATAGAGGCCACTTTCCTGGCAGTGAGGCTGTCACAGCCATTGCAGAACAAGGCAAAACCGGCCACCATCAGAACAAACGTAGCACGAATGACATCACACAAACAAACAATCAAAAAACATTTCTTCCTAACAAATACACACACCAAAGGGCACTATACTTCAGAATAAATTATATAATGGATATTTATGTACATAATATCAATCAGTTACCAATTTTCACAAATGAAAGGTACACAAATATAATCCAAAAAATGTTCTAAATATTCCAAGCTCTTCTTGATCTTTCTCTATATTGTCCTGTGTCGTCGTCTTAAAAAGCCAACATGTTTTGACCTTACAGTCTTCTTCAGAGCTGTTTTCCAATTTATACTGCTTTATATCTCTACCATGTGTATTTAGAGTCCTTCCAGTAGAAAAACAAGTATAATTAAATCAAATACCATTTAAAAAAAGGTTTAAACATAGAATTCTAAATCAAACCAAACAAAAACGTTTTCTAATCTAAATTAGCCGACCACCATTAAAAAACTCACCTTAAACCTTCAAACACATCATACCTATTATTCTCCTCACTTGTATTCCATACAACTGGTACCTAAAAACAATAAAGTCACAAAGACAAACTAATTGTAATCAATCTACTTACTAAGTAAGCCTAAATTCATTCAATATTTCAAATCAAACTTTAACCAACCTACATCGAAAATTACAACCACAGATTCTTACTCACAACCTGAAATGACTATTCCCACTTGTCTTTATATACTTTATGATCCAAAGCTTACTCAGTATTCAAAACCAATCTCTAACATGCCTCTAACCCAAAAGTGTAACTAAAGACCTTTCTTCCTAGCCCAAACAAATACTCCCTCAAAGTTCCACATATAGACTATAATGTATTTTTCACCAACCCTCCCCCCCAAAACCAACCAACAAATGCACCTAAAACAAACAAAAGCATACATAGAACCACATAGTGAATTTTTTAACACGTTTCTAGACAAAAAAACCTCAAGAAGACTGGAAACCAGAGCAATATAAAAGTTGCCAAAACCGAGAAAAATGACCCCCTCCCCCCCCGAAACAAACTGCAATAACTTCTCGGTTTTAACACTGGTGTTTTTAGACACACATTTCTCCTGGATGTTTGCTGTAACATCCAGAACTTTCTGTGTGTCTAAATCACTCATCCAGATCTCAAACATCCGGATCTTTGAACTTCTGCGTGCAACTTCTCCCAGAACATCTGTGTGTAAAAAAAGGTTCTCCTGGTAAACTGCTTTGTTCCAGGCAGCTGTGGTCACTTGGTTTTCATGGCAGCCTGTCACGTTTACAGCTGTGGCTACTTTAGGCTGCCTCAGGGCAGTGTTTGTGTGAAGACTGCATCCAGGAACTGCCTCAGGGCAGTGTGTGTGTGAAAAATGAATCCGGAACTTACTTGTGGACTTGTAAACCCAGAAGATTGAAACATCCGAAATTTTAACGTGTGTCTAAAAATGCCCACTGATTCCCACCAAAATCATAAAGAATAAACCCATTACCCCAAGGATCCACTATGCCAAAATCCAAAATGATGAATCAAAGTATGGCCAAAACTCCATAAAGCACATAAAGTGCTACTTTATAAAGTGCTGCAAAACCCCCATAAAACACAAAATGCTGCTCGACCTAACTACAGAGGTGCCCTCGTGCCTCTATGATTAGTGGTATTCTGCTAAGCATAATTATGCACTAATAGGTGCTTCAGCAATGCAGCAAAAAAGGTGTTCCCGGCAATACTGAGTGTTGTAGCCACACAGACCTGATGAGGCAGAGGCTGCGCCACAGGGTGCAGGAATGGGATTTGATTTTGACCCAGGACTAATGCACATGTTCCACTTCTCATGGGGTAAAAAGAAAATTGAACCTACGAACTGTTTGGTTTACTTCACCGTGCCCCCCGCCCCAAAGTTAAATACACATTTGGCACTTTTAAAAAGTTTTGACCTACTGGATTATGTGTATATGAATTAAGAAATAATAACACAAGCAAGAGTGGTGATCAAGAGGAAGATTTACACTTAAAAGAAAGTAAATTTCCTGCATTTTCAAAATCACTAAATTTAGATTCCAGTATCTACAGTCTGTGCAGATTATCATTCCATTCTGTTGCATTCCACATGAGAACAACAGTCCACACCACATACAGATTAGTTTACAAGATCAGATCCTAACTTTGTAGTGGACAAGGAAACTTGCCCTAATATATTTTCTTAAACCTTTATTAATTTTGACAGAGAAAACACTTCTGAGGTTGCTCTGGTTTGTAGCTTCCTGTAGGTGAAGGGCCAGCAAAACATTCAGCTGCACATATGTAAAGTACATCTAATAGTATCTCCCAGATAAATCCACTCTTCTGAGTCAGTTTTACATCACAAAAGTCATAGCCATCAGAGAAGTAAAACCTGCTGCTGTTCAGACTGATGACTTTACATAAAAGCAACTAAGGCCTGTTACCCACCTCTGGAGTAATCTTGTTCTTTTGGTAAATATTTTAAAATGTGTTGGTTAAATGTGGATTTTTAAGCTGCGTCTACACAGTAGAAGATAAATGACACAGAGACTACAGCAGTGCCATTTAGCTACATGAAGTCTGAAATTGGGGCTGGGATTTAGTAGAGAGCAGTCTGAGAGTGCTGACAAAGCACTGCTAATCCATCACCTGCCCAGTTCTGCTGCTGCAGCGTGGTTATTAAGCAAGCTGCTCATGTAAGTGGGTCAAACATGTAAATTAGCTCAGTACAGGTGTTGCATTGTTCTTTCCTTCCAATCCTCCAAATGGAGATAGGTTTGAGTCTATCCCCGGGGCAGTGGAGAGATTTAATCCCATGAAGGGCCTACTTATTATCATTACATATTATTTGACAGGTAGGATAATGCAATAAGCCACTATCAGGTAGAGGCTGCTTATAGGAAAACAAAAGGATACATTATTTATTTATTTATTTACTTAAGGAATTTTTACCCTGCCCATCCTGCCACAGGCAGCTCTGGGTGGCTTACAATCAATAATAAAAACACTTAAAATTATCAAAACAAGGAGAAATTAAAACAACCCTAACCACCCGACACCCTGAACCATTCCCCCCACGTTCCCCATCCTCCGCATCAAAAGTCAGGCAGAACAGCCACATTTTACAACAGTGTAGAAAAGGGGAGATCCAGAGCCAAACGGGCCTCCACCAGCAGGGAATTCCACAGCTGTGGAGCAGCCACTGAGAAGGCCCTCCCCATCGTGGCCCCCCAGGCAGACTCAGGGGACCTCGAGGAGAGCACCCCCAATGACCGCAGAGGCCGATCCAGGACCTAGGGGCTGAGGCAGTCCTGTAAATAGGTCGGGCCAAGACTATTTAGGACTTTATAGGTAAGCACGAACACCTTGAATCGGGCTCGGAAGACTATAGGCAGCCAGTATAGAGACTGAAGAACTGGTGTAATATGTTCCCGGCCGCCCAATCCCACCAGGAGATGGACTTCTGCATTCTGCACCAGCTGCAGTCTCCCATTGTCACCATGGGTAGCCCCATGTAGAGCACGTTACAGTAGTCTAGCCTAGAGGTTATGAAAGCATGGATGACAGTAGCCAGGTCAGAGTCCAAAACATACGGCCGAAGCCGACGCACCAGATGTAATTGGCAAACGGTACTTCTTGCCACAGACTCCACCTGAGCATCCAAGCGGAGCTGCGAGTCAAGGAGCATCCCCAGACTCTGTGCCTGGGGAACCAGAAGAGGGCAGACCCCATCAATGATGAGGGCTGTCACCCCCGCCGCCCTACCCACCAGCATCACCTCCATCTTATTGGGATTCAGCTTTAGTCGATTCACCCTCATCCAATCCCTCACAGCTGCCAGAGACCCAGTAAGCACTGAGACTGTCGGGCCTGGGTTCAATGCATAAGAGAGGTAAAGCTGGGTGTCATCAGCATATTGATGACACCACACGCCAAACCTCCTGACCACCTTGCCAAGTGGCTGCATATACACATTGAACAGGAAAGGGAACAGAACAGAACCCTGCAGGACTCCACACGAGAGGTCTCGGTATGATGAAAAATAATCCCCGATCACCACTCGCTGAGTTCTTCCTGCCAGGTAGGAGCAGAACCAGTCAAGAACCGTTCCACCCACCCCCGCCTGGTCCCGCAGGTGCGTCACCACCATCTCATGGTCAACAGTATCAAAAACAGCCAATAGATCTAATAGAATCATCAGGGTTGAACAACCCTGATCTAATTCCATAACCTGGGTGAGGGATCAAGAAAACTGACATGATCCAGATGCTCCTGCAACTACTGGGCCACCACCCACTCAATAACCTTCCCTAAAAAGAGATGGTAGAGACTGGCCGATAGCTGGCAAGGGAGTCAACGTCAAATGATGGTTTCTTGAGCAGGGACTGTACCACTGCCTCCTTAAGGCAGCCTGGCATCCTACCCTCCCTAAGGGAGGCACTGACCACCCCCTCCAGCAACAGCCCCATTGCCTCCCGGCAGGCCGTAGCCAGCCAAGACGGGCAAGGATCCAGTTCACAACAGGTAGACTTAACAGCCCCAAGAACATCCTCCACATCGGTAGGGGTCACCGACCGAAACTGATCCCACAAAATATGGACATGGTGGGGCTTCCATAACCTCAAATTGCCCCACTGCAAGAAATGCGGCGTCAAAACCATGGTGAATTCGAGCAATTCTATCCACAAAAAAATCCACAAACATATCACAGCGGGCACTAGAAGACTCCACTCCAAGGAGGAGGTCGGTCGGACTGACCAGCGCCCTCATCACCCAGAAAAGCTCTGCTGGATGGGATTTAGTGGATGCTATGAGGGCAGCAAAAAATTCCTTCTTTGCTGCCCACATAGCCATGGCATAGGCTTGTAAACTCGCTCTATGTCGCAACCTGTCAACTTCAGCATGTGAACGATGCCACCGTTGCTCTAACCGCTGCCCCTCCTGCTTCAGCACCCGCAGCCCCTCTAAAAACCAGGGGCCACATGAAGTAATTACATCATACTTGGCTAACAGCAAGGTTAAAACTGCTTTTCTCCAGCCGTACATTTGGTTCTGGGATCTGTCCTGTCTCCTTGGAGCGCCCAGCTTGGAGAGCTGTCTGCCCCTGAGGAAGCTCAGCCTCCCAGGGGAGGGCACAGAACAAAGAGGTTCTGCTGCACATGTCCTGCCACTTCTGCTGCTCCGGTTCCTACTTTGCCAGATTTTGATCGGGGCTGGGATAAGTTTGATGGAGGGTGGAGCTGCCACTGATCAGCCTTTCAGCGGCAAAACATTCTCACTGGCGAATAGCTCATGAGATGGGCCCTCCGCCACATAAGTGGCAGCGGGGTGATTGTCGCACCCCTGTTCGAAGAAATGAGCGGGGGCATGGATCATGCAAGTGCTGAAAGTGGCAGCACTTGGCCAGCATGGCACCGCGGGGCTGGTCGGCAAGGGTTGCCCCTGGCAACCTTCCCGACTGCGCAAAAAGGAGAGTGCCTGATTGGCTGCTGGAGCCACATGAGGTGGCCAACAGCAGAGATTTGCGTTCCCCGCTCAGTCCCAGACGAGCGGGGAACGGAGCAGCACCTGCCCTCCCCTCCCTTATACTGTGGTTTCAACTGGTTGCATTATATGGGCCAGGAAGGAATTTTTGACAAGAAAAATTGGTCAGATGGACAGTATGGGCAATTTGGCTGGCCAGTAGACTGGTGTGGTGTTTACTCGATAGGTTAATGTATTGTTTTTGAGTTGTATAAATTGTCGTACCCTTTGCGGGCGTCCAGTATCGTTTCTGTTAGGGTAAGTAAAATAGGAGTCATCTCCTTAAGAGATGGGAAAGACATGCTTAACGTTATTGCAGGGTATGGCATGCGTGGTGCTGTTTTTCCTGGGAAGGGGTTACCTTGAACGGTGGTAGGGCATTGTATGGCTCCCCATCTTTAGGCACCTTAAGTCCTTACTCAAATCTGAAAGGACTAAGTTCTCATTGCCCGCGTGCTAAGCGCTGGACTATGGGGAGACGTGTTTGTTACAGGGCAGTTATCGCGGGTATATCGAGACCTCCCCTTGATGTTAAAGTTGCAATGTGTTATGGTTGATACTGGACCCTGAATCGCACTAGGTGATGTCAACCCCCTCCATCTATTCAATTTGATAGAATTTGGATCAATAAAGGATGCGGCCATGTTAAATCCATATACGGTGTCCTGTCTCATTTCTGGGGGTGCGCCAACAAACAGAAACCCTCTACCTGCCCATCCCCAGCAGCCTTAACCCTGTAGGTGCAATACTCGGGCTGAAGCTTGTGCTTCTGCAGGTGTCTGGGGAAGGTGCCGTGGTTAGCGGTTTAGCAGTGAGGGATGGGTTTTGCTACTGAACACTGCCTGATGCCCCTCATCAAATTTTATCCACCCATGGGTGGGTCTTGCAGATCACCCTGAGCCTAAATCCTAGTGTGAAAAGAAACCCATAAGCCTAACTATAGGAGATCCCCGAATTTGTCAGACGAGACAAAATCTTATTGATCTGGATGGGCCCCCGGCTAGGAGATGAATTAAATGGTCGGAGGACTTAAAAGTAAGGACGGCAGAGCTCCTGAGTTCCCTCTTGGCAAAGGCCATAGGGGCCAACATCAAAAAATTGGAACTTGATACAACCCAGCGCTTTGAGGCCTTGATGGAACTCCTGCTGCTGATCCTCTCTATTCAGACTGCTCCAACTGAGAATATAGTGCCGGATACCTCTATCTCACGCTGGTTTGACTCTGAATGTCGGAACGTAAGATCCCAATTAAGGCGCATAGCGAGGGAAATGAAGGCCTCTCCAAGCTCTCCCCTGAGGTTAGCATTAACCCAAATGAGGAAAACGTACCGCCAGCTACTAAGGAGTAAGTTGAAAAGTGCTCAAGAAGCACTCTGGGGGAAGCTTATACAAGCAGCTAGGGATCAGAATTTGAGAAAATTTTGGGAAATAATCCACTCCCTCCCAAAAGGGGGAGGGTTGGGCTATAGAGGTTCGCCCGCACTAGAAGTTTGGCAGGATTTCTATGGGAAGCTTTACGCTAAGAAAGGAATTGCCTCTTCGTCAGTGGAGACCGCCTCAATAGACAAATTTCCAAAGTGGCAACCGGTCTTGGTGGAAGAGGTGATACTCCTGATCGAATCCCTAAAAATTGGGAAAGCTCCAGGTCAGGATTTTGTGTCAGCCGAACTCCTGAAAAGCGAGCCACGGTATTGGGCGGAGCTTTTAGCCCCGCTATTCACATATATAAATGAGTATGGCATATTCCCTCGGACCTGGTTGCAGTCCACGGTGGTTCCCATATATAAGAAAGGGGACCCAATGGAGCCGGGCAATTACCGCCCGATAAGCTTATTAAGCATTGTTGCCAAACTATACTCCCGGCTCCTGTTGATTAAGTTGCAGCAATGGATAGAGGAGAGGGGTATAATAGAACCAGAACAAATTGGGTTCCGCAAGGGAGCGGTGACAGCGGACCACATCTTTGTGCTGGTGGCTCTGATTACTAAATCTATTGCAAGACGCGAACCACTTTTCTTGTGTTTTGTTGATTTAGAAAAGGCATTTGACTCTATCTGCAGGGAGCGCCTGTGGCTCAAGCTCCAGGCTTTGGACATAGAACCCAGGCTCCTCTTTCTTATAGTAAAGTTACACACAGGGAACTGTCTATGGATTAGGGCCAATAATCAGGGAGTGCTTTCAGAACCGATCCAGGTAAATTCGGGGGTCAGGCAGGGGTGCCTCCTGGTGCCAGCTCTTTTCAATTTATATGTAAATAATGCAGTGGCTTTTATGAGAAGGTATAACACACACACCCCTAAAATCGGAGATCGGAAATTAGCGTTACTGCTTTACGCAGATGATACTGTGATAATCTTCCAGACATTAGTGGGGATGAGGCGGGCGTTGGAGGCCTTTGGCGAATACTGCCGGTTGGAGTTGCTGTCGATAAACTTTGCCAAAACCAAGGTGCTGGTGGTGGGCCCAAGAGAGACCCACAAAAAACATCTCTGGACTATACATGAGATCCAGATTGACCAGGTCAAGGTCTTTAAATACCTGGGTGTAATAATATCTGCCAGTGGTAGCTGGAAGGCTCATTATGACGCAGCAATGGCACAGGCAAGACAAGCAGCCGCGGCTATCATAAAATTTTATTTTGGCAAAGGGGGCCGCCTTGTCTTGTCAGCTTTACAACTTTTTAGGGCCAAAGTAATTACCCAGCTCCTGTACGCATTCCCGGTATGGGACCTGAAATACAGTACTAAATTGGAGAGTTTGCAGAATGTTTTTTTGTGAACAATCTTGGGGGCCCCATGGGGAATCCCCCAGGCAATCTTGAGGGCAGAGTCATTCGTACCACCTCTGGAAGTGTATGCCACCCTGCAATGGCTGAATTATTGGCTTAAGAAGACGCTCTTCCCCTGCCCCAATAATACGCTGATTAATGAAACAATTTCTGCCGGGCTTGGAAGCTGTTGGGTACAGGGAATCAGGCATGAAATTGCCAGACTGGGGTTCGCCTGCTCAGACCTGGAAAGACTGGGTTGGGGGATATGTAAGAAACTTGTCCATAGGTGGGTGTGGGACCAGGCAGCCCAATCAGAAAACGCCCAACGAGAAGCTCAGGAGGTGGTACCCCAGTTCAACGTTCACTACCCTTTTTTCAATATTCAGAGACCTAACCAATATTATTTGTTTGACTGGCAGGATGCTAATAGCCGAATAGCATTCTTTTGAATGAGGGCCAATGTATTCCCTTAGGCTATGCTGGAAGGTCGCTATGCAAAGACCCCATGGGATCAGCGTATTTGTGGTATGTGCCAGCAGGGGGTGATAGATACCCCGTTCATATAATTATGCACTGCCTGGCTTTTGATGGACTAAGACTTAGGTACTTGGGGGGTTATCTCGAGAAGGGGGTTGCACCAAAAAATTCCTTGAGGAAATTATTACATCTAATTGACTCAGATCGGACTAGGGCTGTGGCTAAATTTTGTGGGGCAGTGGTTCGTATTAGAAATATGCTTGCTGACTCCTAAAAATTGCCAGGAAGGTGGTAATAGTATGTACGGGAAGTGAAGGACTGGAATGATCTACTATGGATGTTAGATGCCCATCTACCCCGATTTGGGGATATTGTACAGGGAGTGTGGAGATCCCTTTATTTTATTGCTTTAACATTGTTTATATATGCATAATTTTGTTTAATTGTAAAAGCTGAGGCTGAACAATAAAATTAATTATTAATTATTATTATTATTATTTTATCCACCCATGGGTGGGTCTTGCAGATCACCCTGAGCCTAAATCCTAGTATGAAAAGAGATGCTGGGGTTGAGCCTGAGTGACCTAAGACAGAGAACTTGGTTTAGGGTGTTTTCCGATGTTACGGGGGTGGGAAGGAGGGGGCAAAGCTAATGAGAGTGAGATCACAAGAGTCCCCCATTCTGAGCATGGGGATTCTATCATTATTTCCCTCATTTTCCATTAAAATCAATAGTGCGATGCAGAGTTAGTGGAAAATGCTGACTGCTGACATTTATCCTTTTTCTTCTCCCCAAAATGGTCTGCATTACACAAGCATGGCACACAATTGGGTCTTTCCCAAAGGCTTGCTGCAATTTTAGTGGGATCCAGATCAGAACCATTTTGTAGAAGTGTGTCTTCCATAGACTGCAGTAAAGGTTACACTAATCTATGGTGAAACTAGACCCCACTGAGTCTTTCCAAATTGGTAGTCTCTACTTTGTGTACCCATCTAGTTCTAGGAGAAGCTTGCTGCTGAATGTGGCTAGTTACAGATCCACAGGACCTTATCAGCATAAAGTAGGATTCCAGAGATGAAACTTTTCTTCCTCATTTTAATTCCACAACAATGGGTGAAAACAGACATGACGCTAACCACCCTTTAACCACCCTTGGTGGTCATTTATGCATGTTTCAGGGCTGCATAGGGCACCAATACAGCCCTGCAACATGCATAAATAACCACCAAGGGTGGTTAGCGTCAAGCCTGTTTTCACCCAATGTTTCCTCATTAGCCAATTCTTATTATTTACAGATAGTATATAGTATACTATACATAGATCTGCAAATTGTAAATGCTTTGGTTTTAAAAAATTAAAACCAAAGCCCAAATCAATACATGGTTTAGTAAGCCACATAATATATGTAAAGCTTATGCTCTCTTTCCTATTGTCTTCTCTTTCCCTCTCTATCCTTTGAAACTTTTTGTGCTTTTAAAAATAGGTGCTTTTCATAATCACATCACATGCCCATGTTACAGTGATTTATTATAACCAAAAAGAAACAACCTTCCGTCAGAAAGGTGAAGAAACTAGACTGATTCTGTGACAACACGGAGATGCTGGCATAGTTGCAGGGTAGCTACAAGCACTAGCAGTTCAAAAGGACTGCATAAACCTCTCTATTGTGTGAAAGTTAAATTAGGAGATCAAACTTTATTCAGCAAATGCTATCCAGGAACAATTAAGATCTATTTTTAGACACGTCGTTTGATGGGCTAAAGGCATTCACAGCCAGTATGGGAGAGAGGATGATTCAGACAACATGTGGAGGAAAATGAGGTCAGAAAGGTGACCCAAGCACAAATACTGTTGGTTCAGGACAGAAAAAGAAGGCATAATCTTGTGCTCTGCAAAGCCTTAACTTATTGGACTGGTACTCTTCCCACTGTGGGAGTCAGCCATGTGACAGTGACCTTGGCTTGGCCTCATTACAGGGGATAATCTTATAAAGCGCCACTACTGTCCTTTTACAGTTCACAGTCTACCAAGTTAACCTACTCCTTACAAGGTACAGTTTCAAGAATACATAAACAATAGGCAGTGGACCGTGGCAGTTTGGCACATCTATATACTGTGGGATGCTGTCTTGCTGCATGTCTTCAATAATCAGGGGCAGGTGCACTTTCTGTAGCTAAGCGCTTGGTGCATGTGTTCATGTATGCGTGTGGAAGCTGATCTTTCTGGTACATCTTACCCACTCTACAGTCTGGTGTGGAGAGTGGGGATATAGGGTGTTTTTAAACAAGCAAGGGGATGGGGGGGGGCAGTCCGAGGTCACTGAGTGGTACTGCCGCAGAGCACCCACTCAGATGGAGTGTGTGGGGAGGGATTCAAACAGGTGGCTCCCAGCGTGGCTACCCCAGCCATGGAGACAAGCCACGACGCACTCCCTCTGCCATGGCCCATGGGGGAAGAGGGAAGCACATCGGGCTGGCCTTTGCAATTGACATGTCCCTGGTGTGAGCTATGGGGAACCCGGGCTTTCTAGCACTCGACCAGTTCTTGTGACTTGAAAAGGCTGTCCCCCACCCCCCAGTGTCTAGGAGTGGTGGACCAGTCTGTTGGCATGGCTGCCTGTTGCCATGGAGCTATTTGGCCTGCCCCACATGGAGCATTCCGGATTTCTTGGTAGTGCTCTGCTCTCTGCATGGCCATGAGAAGGTGACCTGTGGCTCACGGGAGTGTGTATCCCTCTGTTCCATCTTCAGCTGGGCGGTCGAATGTGTGGCTCCTGGGTAGCCATGCAGGGCAGCATCTCATTTAAAAACACCCATTGTCTCACCTCAACCTGACTGTTCCTCTCTAACAATCTTGGGTAGATATGAGGGGAGATGTGTATAGTATGAAGCAGGTAGGAGGGAGCGAGGGAAAGTTCTAGACAGAATTTTTGCTTCGATGTAGAGAAGTGAAGCCGGGACTGGGATAACTGTTTTCTTACTCTAATGTGAAGCCCTTGTTCAATGATGGCAGAAGCTGTTTCCCATGACACTTGACTGTTGTCACATGACAGTGCGTACTTCCAAGAGAACATGCAATTACTAGTTCTTCTGTTCTATTGAGCTCAGCCATTTCCAGGTGCTGGCATGAAGGTCCAGTGGAACAAAGGACGTTTCCAGCTGTTGCCTGTCTCCAGCTCTGGCTTTGATAGTGGGAGCTATTTAGCACCACAGTCTCCCATTCCTAATGTTTCATGGGCCCAACCACTGCCCCTGAAAAATGGGGGACTGTGGGCCAACGTGGAAAACAGGGTCTGATCCTGCAGGCCTTGCAGTCACTAAAGCCCCAGCACCTGCTGATTGGGATCACTGGGCAGGTACATTGAGAACAGCACCTTCCACCTAGTCATTGACCATATCCTGTTAGGTCTTGTACAAGGCTAATGACACTTGCCAGCACAAGTGGAAACGAGACAGAAGGCTGGCATCAGGGTGATATCCTACCAGTTTAGCAGAACTGGTTGTTAAAATCGCACCCAAATACACATAAAGAGAGGTGGGGGTGGGAAGTGTGGCACTCAGCTCATACAGAACCAGTTGTTAGAATGTCACCCTTGATAACAGCTCAGAGATACTGCCTTTTCCAAGTGCCTCTCTCATTCAATTTGCCACAGCTGTCTTCTCCTCACACAGCTCTGAGGCAAGCAAGCACTGTAATAAAAATGGCACTTTAGTCATGTGATGTGGGTGCTATGAGGATGATATTGCTCTAAGAACCTTGTTTGTTTTTTGGCTTTTGCAGAAATACAAGAGGACATTTGTCCTGCAAGGGCTGATCTTACTAGACACCAAGAGAGACAGACTGGACACAAAGTCTTCGTGTAAAACTTTTAATAAATATGTATATAACCCAAATTCTGTCACAAGAATCCTTTGGGCATCTTTAGACATAACAAAGATCAGATATCAAACCCCATAAACACGTGTTTGGCCGTTGTGTGTAAGCACCATAACAATCCCAACACCAGGTTGAACACACAATGCGAACACCATTGCATCACAAGCACAATTTGCGTGTTCCAGCTGAACACGTGGACAACGTTGCATCTAATGATATCGCGTGGCATGTTAGCAGGTACTACATGGGGAACAAGACAGCAGCACTTGCGTGCTGAGATCAGGGGGTGAGCAAAACACTGATTTGTCCCAAAATGGGCTGTGTGTCTAAGCAGTGTCATATGGTGAACACAGGGCCAAACTGATGTTCATATCAAGGTCAAAACACACATTGAGAAATTTATTGACGTTATGTCTAAAGACACCCTTCGTCTCAAGCCACAAACACCACAGGTGCCGTCTTAATGAGGCACAGAGCTACCAGAAAGAAAACAAGAGAGATCCATCCTCACTTCCTCAAACTTGTGAGAGACAGTTTAATGGATGCTCCCATACTTTAAAGAGGTACATAACTCTCCATCCCTTCCCTCCACTTTAATTAGCTAAGACTATAGGATAGGTGGGGTTTAAAATGTGAACACAGTAACTGTCTTGCAGAAGGGCCTGTGGCTGCCCATGCTGGGTGCAATCCTGTTCATGTATAAAATATTAGAGAAACTCTTTTTTATGGCTATCAAAATGTGGATGAATATAAGAACGGTACCAATTCAACCATTTTTATCATAGCAACACAACATTTCACATGGTGTTTGGTAGGAAAATAAAGGTTTTAATTGGGAATTTTTGACTGAAATCTCTTCCAGTAGTTGAAAACTACATTTCATTTCCAGTAGCTGAAAATAATGCTTCATGTCTCTGCAGCATTTATTTTCACTATTTGTCCCTCACTGTTTTGAAATCTGCTTCAGTCCACTGCACAAAGACCATTTTCACACACCCCCAATGCATATTTTGGCTGCGGGAGGGAATGCGCAAGCCAGAATATGCGTGGGGTTCAGCTAGTCTGAAAGCCCCCCTGTGCTGCTTTGCTAGCAAATACACAAAGAGATATAGAGCTGGATTTCCTGCTCTGTATCTCTGTGTGTGTTTGCTAGCAAAACCGCACCCGGGGGCGGGGGGGGGGGCGCTTTCAGACCAGCCGAAGCCTGTGCATATTCTGGCTTGCGCATTCCCTCCTGCAGCCAAAATATGGGTGGGTGGGGGTGAAAGTGGTCTCTACGACAAAATAGTACACTTCATTTCAAATATACAGATATTCATTTCTCATTCTTTCCACACTTTTGGGCCACTGAGTCACTGTTTCACCAAGTCTTTATTCCCCAAATGAGAACACTTAGAGCATTTTTAGATGAGACAACTAATGCGGATTAGAGAAATCTAATGTGCATTTAAGGTGGAATTTTCAAGCTATAAAATCAGTTTCATAAACCCCTGACATCGGGGTTTTATAAAAACCAGTTTCATAAACTCGCAGATTAAAATGTTTTTTTAAATGTTTAAACAGTTAATGCAGGTTTAAATAGTGCTCTAATCTGCATTTCTGCTTGTGAAAACATTAACACCGCTTTTAAACGAGGCGCTAAAAAGTGCCTCCTGAGCCCCGCGTTGAGAGAAAAGCCACGCGGGGAGTGTTTACATGCTCCCCGCGCTGCCGGAAGCGACATGCTCCTCGTTGGCGGCAGCGGTGGTGGCTGGAGATGCGGTGCTTTGAAGAGGCGTGTTCTGAAAGCCTGAAAAGTGTGGCTTTCAGAACATGCGTCTTCAAAGCACCACATCTCCAGCCACTGCCAGTGCCGGCAACGGGGAGCACGTCACTTCCGGCAGCGCGGGGAGCATGTAAACACTCCCTGCGTGGCTTTTCTCTCAACGCGGGGCTCAGGAGGCACTTTTTAGCGTCTCGTTTAAAAGCGGTGTTAATGCGGTTTACTTTAAATGTGGATTAATTCTAAATCTGCGATAACACACATCTAAACATTAAATCTGGATTAAAATAAGAACAGTTTCAATGTGCAATAAGTACTAATCCACAATATTTGGTGCTGGTCTAAAACAACCATGAGTCTCTGCACAATTAAACAACCCAGATCCTCAGGTAGTGCAATTTGATGTGGCTTCACTAATTTCAGTAGAGTTGTGCCAGTTTGCACAAGCTGATAATGTGACCCAAGAGTTCAGTACCTGATTTCAATTATGGCAAAATTGAGTCCCAGGCCAGATTTCAATATTGTTTTATTAGACTATTTAGATAAATAGTTTTTTATTTTAGGGCTTCTATCTATATAGGAAATTCCAGCATTGGAAGGTACTGGCATTTGTTTTTTTATAAGCAGATGTCATATCCCCTGTTCTTCACATGCTAGTTGGGACTGCATCATGTCCTTCATCCAGGCATCACTTAAATCCAGTATTTTCTTCTTATTAATTCCTCATTATTATTGCTTATCATTATCACCAATAGGATCCAACTGTGCTCTGTGCAACACAAGCCACTCACTGAAGATAGTGATAGATCCCCTTGCTGCAAATCTTATAATTCTAAAAAGTGCAAATGTGAATAATGGAGACAAGATGAAGACCAGAGAAAATTAGGTAGAGTGACAAAAGTCAGTTTGATTGGATTTGCTTTTTGTGAGCCTGGAAGCAGAGAGTTTTCAGGAGAGATTTGAACAGTGACTGGACGTGACTTTCGAATCTGGGACAGGGTGGGCATTCCATGGGTCAGTGTTCAAAAGTATATAGAGACAATAGAATAAGAAAATAAGTGAAGCCCAGATCATTGGTGAATTGGTAAGAATTTGAGGTCACATGAACAGGGAAATTGTTTTAGATTTTCCGAAGTGCTAGCACCCACTAGCTGCTCCTATGTACAAATGAAGGCCCTTTTCACACAAGATGCCCCCACCCTCGCCCATATGGGAAACTGGGTGGATGGGTAAGTGGGGGTGCGTGTGTGCTTCCATGCTCCACCCATCTCCACCAATCCCCCACCCATAGAGGCATTGGAGAAAACGCAGGTGCCTCCATGCGTGGAGATGGGTGGGTGTGTTCGCGAGACGGGCCGTACATGCTCCACACACCCGCCGCGGCCTCCACCCATCTCCCCCACTCCGTGGCTCCTCTTGGACCCATTTGAAAAGGCTCAAAATGACTATTGTTTGTAACTGTAGTAGCTGCACATTCAAGCCCCTTATAAATTTGTCCCCACTTGAGAGAAAGGAGCACCTGAAAATATGGTCAAAACAAAGACTTAAATTCTGTTCTGTTATGAGCACTATCATTACAGATTAAGAACTCATGGGAGTATTTTTTCATATTTATATGGGAGTCTGCTTAAGTCAAATTTTTCCAGCCATGTAAAAAAGTTCAACATAGCAGAAATCCTACTTAAGCATACCTTAAGGAATCCCCAGGTTTGTCCATCTACAGTCCCCTTACAGCCCCTAGAAGCAGAGAGCCAGAGCAGACAGCAGGGCAGAGCTCTCTCTGTGTGTGAATGTGATCCTGCCAAGTTCTGACTCTGGGAGTATTGGGTGGACTGGAGACAGGGAAACCTGGTGCTCACTTCCTCTACAGTCCTCCATTGTAAAAACTAACCATTTACTCCTACCCTTTGTTTCCTATCTTTTAATCAGTTACTGATCTATGATAGGACACTGCCTCCTATCCCATGACTATTTAGTTTCCTCAAGAGTCTCTTGTGAGGGAACTTATCAAAAGCGTTCTGAAAGTCCAGGTACATTATATCAACGGCTTCACCTTTATCCACATGATTATTTACACCCTTGAAAAATCCCAATATATTAGTGAGGCACGACTTCCCTTTGCTAAATCCATGTTGACTCTTCCCCATCATGTTGTGTTTATCAATATGTCCAGTAATTCTGTTCTTAAAAACAACCATTCCCACCAGTTTTCCTGGTACTGATGTCAGGCCCATTAGTCTGTAGTTTCCAGGATTGTATCTGGAGCCCTTTTAAAATATCAGCTTTACATTCGCTACCCTCCAATCCTCAGGTACAGTGTCAGATTTTAGTAATAAGTTACAAATGACCAGTAGTTCATCTGCAATTTTATATTTGAGTTCCTTCAGTGCTCTGGGATGAATACCATCTGGTCCTGGTGATTTGTTACTATTTAATTTGCAAGTTTGCTCTAGAGCCTCTTCCAGAGTCACATTGATTTGTGACAGTGTTGATTCACTACAAAGAATAGTTTCATTGTGGTTATCTCCCCAATATGCTGATGACACCCAACTCTAACTCTCATTTTCAACCGACCCAGGCCCGACTGTCTCGGTGCTTACTCGGTCTCTGGCAGCTATGGGGGACTGGATGAGGGCTAACCGACTGCGACTGAATCCTGACACAACGGAGGTGATGTTAGTGGGTAGGTTGGCGGAGGTGATTCACCGATTGATGGAGTCTGCCCTCCGCTGACGTCCCAGGTGCGGAACCTGGTGGTGCTCCTCGATGCGCAGCTCCGCCTGGATCTCTAGGTGGAGGCTGTGGTGAGGAGTGCCTTCTGTCAGTTACATCTGGTGCGGCAGCTTCGGCCACTGGTTTCGGTTTCGGACTTGGTCATGATCATCCATGCTTTTATTACCTCTAGGTTAGACTACTGCAATGTGCTCTATGTGGGGCTACCTATGGTGACGGCTCGGAAGCTGCAGCTGGTGCAGAATGTGGTGGCCCGGAGTCTGGTGGGGCTGAGCTGCCGGGAGCACATTACACCAGTGCTCCAATCTCTGCACTGGCTTCCAATAGTCTTCTGGGCCCAATTCAAAGTGTTGGTTTTAACCTATAAAGCCTTACATGGTCTGGGCCCTGCTTATTTGTGAGACCGCCTCCCCCCCCGAGCTTTAGATCAGCCCCTGCGGTCATCTGGGGGCACCTTGTGGGAGGTCCCCTGGGTTCTCCGGGTGGCCACACAGAATAGGGCATTCTCGGTGGCCGTGCCGCGCCTTTGGAGTTCCCTCCCAGTGGGGGCACGGTTGGCCCCAGACCTCCCAGCCTTCCACAGGAACTGCAAAATGTGGCTGTTCCGTCAGGCATTTGGCAAGGGAGACGGGTAGGGTGGGGGGTTAGGGTGGGTGGTATGGGGGTGTTTTATTGTTGAATTGTGTTTTTTTTAATTGAATTGAAATGTTTTTAGTATATATATTGTTGTTAGTCACTTTGGACTGCCTGTGGTGGGAGAAAGCGGGATATAAATTTTGAAATAAATAAATATATAAATACATAAATATCCTCTGCAGTAAAGACTGAAACAAAAAATTAATTCAGTTGGCCTTATCCTCCCTCAGTGCCCCTTTTAGAGTGCTCCTTTCAGCCCCTGGTCATCTAATGGCCCAACTGACTCTTTAGCAGCCTTCTTGCTTCTAATGTACTTGTGGGGGGGTGGGGAATTATTATTAGTTTTTGCATCTTTGGCAAGTTATTCTTCAAATTACCCCTTGGCTTGCCTTATTAACATTTAACTTCTAATTTGACAATCCTTATGCTATAGTATTTTAACCACATGCTGCCAAGAAATCATTAATCCTGATATTTTAGCTTGGTGGGTATAATCTTGACACCTTAAAAATGTGAGTTATCAGGGTTCAGGATTCTGCTTATTCAGATCAAAAAGCAAAACACTTTCATAGACCAGAGGCTGGGGAAAACAAATTAATTCTACTTATCCAAAAATTTGAGTTATGCAAGTTCTACTTAAGTGGAATCCACTGTAACTTTCAAGTCAATTATCCTGACTAAATGCCAAACTCTGTGATTGTATTCTGCCTTCTTAGGGTGTTTTCAGATGTGGTGGGGCGCCCACTGGCCCCAGCGTGGAATCGCATATTGATTCCCCTCTGGAATCAGAACGGCCCATCAGCAGATGTGCCTTCTGATTCTGGAGGGGGATAAGGGGAGGGGGCAGGACTGTGTGACGCGGCGCAACGTGCGGCTGTATAGCCCTGCCCCCCCACGCTCCTGAGGCCACCCGTCCTCTGGGAGATGGGCGGGTGCAGTGGCCAATGTTGCCGCAGTGCCCGCCCAACCCCCCAGGGTATTGGCCACAGCCCAGAATCGGCAGCGGGCATGGCCACCGATTCTGGGCCGTGGTCCGGGAGCAGATGTGACGTTATCATGGTGAACCACAGTGAATCCTGTCATGGTTGATCATGGTACTGTAACATCTGTTGGGCCAAAAAGTGATTCCCACTGGGTGTTCATCCCCAGCGGGAATCACTTTGACCATGCTTTCAGAGCTCCGGTTGCCCGGACCTCCAAAAGCATGGTCAAAGCAATTCCCGCCAGGGGTGAACATCTGGCGGGAATCACTTTTCGGCCTAACAGATGTTACGCCACCATGGTCCCCACAGGGGGATTCACTGTGGTTCACCATTGTGGCATAACGTCTGAAATCACCGTTAGTCCCCGCAAGGAGAGTGTGTCCAGATTCGGAGTTAAATGATAATACAGCTTAAAGGATGTATTCAGTATCCTACACCAGAATCAGAATAGCCCACCAGGGTATTCTGATTCAGGAGACAACGCTTTTGGTGCACAGCTTTTTTTGAGTTTATTTTTCAATTTTTTTAAAAAAAATTCTTCATTTTTTTAACCTTATTTTTTATACGCTGGATCCCTGTGTTTTGGCTTTGAACTGCCATTGTAGGAACTGTGCTGCTTATTAAGAAAAGACCACAAAGTATAAGTTATTGTGATCCCATGCAAAATAGTTCTTACTGAGGCATTCTACTTTTGTGTGAATGAAAATTCGACTTTTTTTTTTTAATGTGTGTTTATCTTTATCTTGTTTGTGAGAAACATAATTAGGTCAGGCCAGAGCTCATTGAGAATGGAATTTTTTTAAAATGTAAACTCAGTAATATCATTGTCTCTGAAAAACATCCTCCTACTGTTATCAGGTTGCAACTAAACTATAATAGTTTACCTGAAATACAATATATATATTTAAACATTTGAATTCAGTCTAATATAGGATTAGGCCAGTGTTTCTAAAATTTTACTTCAGGAATCCAACTGCAGTCACGCCATTTGGTGTCACAACCTTGACTTAGATTTGGAATACTTTGTATGTATTTGTCAATGTCTGTGGTCACATGACTATATTTAGGTCTCAAAATCGAGTCAAAGAGAAATGGTTAAGAACCACTTGATTAAGCATAAAAAACTGATTGAGAAAAGTAGTAATTGAAGCTTCTATAGCCACTTGTGGCTTCTTAGATAGTTTAACAGATGTCTTAGTTCTCAGTATAATGCTTAGCCACAGGGCCCTCAGTGATTTCTAAGTAATCAGTGGGTGTCTTTAGACATAAAATCAATGGTGTCTGAATGTGTGTTTTGATTTTGATATGAACACCAGTTTGGCCCTGTGTTCACCATGTGGCGCTGCTTAGACACAGAGCCAATTTTGGGGCAAATTGGTGTTTTACTTGCCACCTGATCTCAGCACACAAGTGCTGCTGCCCCATTCCCCGTGTTGTACCTGTTAACACGCCGCGCGATATCATTAGACACCAATATGCTGATGATACTCAGCTGTACCTCTCTTTTTCAGCTGACCCAGACTCTGCTGTCTCGTTGCTATCCCAGTGTTTGGAGGCCATGGCGGAATGGACATGGCAGAACAGACTGAAACTCAACCCCGATAAGACGGAGGTGATGTTGGTGGGGAGAGCAAGGGAGGTAGCGGCCCCCCCTGATTGGGGGGGTTCGCCCTCCTATAACTCAGCAGGTCCGGAGTCTGGGGGTGATATTGGATGCAGATCTCCGCCTGGAGTGGCAGGTGGAGTGGCAGGTGGAGGCAGTCACGAAGGCTGCCTTCTGCCAGTTGCACCTGGTGCGGAGGCTGCATCTGTTCGTCTCCAGCCCGGACCTGGACTCCCTCACCCATGCCTTCGTCACCTCAAGGCTGGACTACTGCAACACGCTCTATGTGGGGCTTCCCTTGTGCCTGGTTTGGAGGCTGCAGCTAGTGCAGAATGCGGCGGCCCACCTCCTTATGGGGACGGATCATTGGGAGCACATTACACCAGTGCTCCGGACTCTGCACTGGTTGCCAATAGCATGCCGAGCTAGGTTCAAGGTTTTGGTGTTGATCTATAAGGCCCTTCACGGTCTGGGCCCCTCGTACCTCAGGGATCGCCTCGCCCTCGGCACCCCAGAGCGACTCCTTCGGTCTGCCAGGGCTGCCTTCCTGGAGGTCCCCCACATTAAGCGGGGGGCCACAATGGAGAGGGCATTCTCGGTGGCTGGGCTGCGCCTTTGGAACTCCCTTCCAGAGGAAGCTCGCCTGGCCCCAAGCCTGTTGACATTCCGGTGATGTTGTAAAACCTGGCTGTTTGCCCAGGCCTTTGGGGAGGAGGGGAGGTTAGAGGGTTTTATCTCCCCTACCTTATTTATGGTTTTAGTGAGTTCCTGGGCCGTTTAATATTGAATTGTACCTTTTGATATGTTTTAAATTGTTTTATATATCTTTTACATGTATTTTTTATTGTTGGAAGCCGTCCCGAGTTGTTTTTAGGAGGGGCGGGGTAGAAATTTAGAAAATAAATAAATAAATAAAAATTGGCCATGTGTTCAGCTGGAACACGCAAATTGTCCATGTGATGCAATGGTGTTCACATCGTGTGTTCAACGGGTAGACAAATTGGTGTTGGGATTGTTATGGTGCTTACACACAACAGTGCTTAGGGGTTTTGACATCCAATCTTTGTTATGTCTAAAGTCACCCAATGGCATGTATATTTGCTATAGTAAAGTATTCAGCTGTAGCTGAAGCACTTGGATGTGCTGAGAAAAATAATAATGACTCAGTTTGCTTGGCTAGAATTAGAAAATCCTCAAGACATAGCCATTGAAAAATGTTCTATGGTATCTGCACACTTTGTTTTCTGTCTAAAGACCATGAAGGGAGATGGGTCACTCCTGAAAATTATGATCAAAACAGGAAAATGTTGGAAAAGTTAATGATTTTTCTGAGGCTAAATTTTGTTTTTGTTTCAAGAAGTTAGTTTAATTTAAACACATTCCAGTTGACAGCAGTGGATTATCATGCGTGGCGAGAAATGTCAAAAGTTCCCCAAAGAGCTATGCAGCATATAAATGTTAAGTAACTGAATCTCACATGCAGCCAGGGGATTTTTAATACCACAAGAGGTCAGCACCTTTGCTTTACATCCCATCCAGCTGAGAAGTTCTCGCTCTCAGTTTACTTGTCTCCAATAATGTCCTGACGGAGTGTGAATATCAGTGATTATTATTCTACCCACTTTAGAAAGAAATACAAAAATAAATAATATAATTCTCTGTCAGTCAAGACCATGGCTTTTCAAGAGAGACTTTAAGCCACTGTAAATAACAGTGCTCTCCTAAAGTATAAGATGGGTAAATCTCAGTAAGAAAAATCTGAGACATAGATTTCATTCCTTAGAGCAGGGGATGGTGAACCTCAGACAAAGATGCCAAATGTGACCCACAGCTGTTTTTTATTTGTCCCCTTTGCAGTTCCTTAATCTGGCCCCTGGATCCAGTTCCTATCTTCAAGTACTGAAAGCATGAGCTCCGGGGAAGGGATCAGAGATGAGGGTGTGTACACATGGAGAGAGGAGAGATCCCTGACAGAGGTCCATGATCTAGAGATGTGCGAACGCGGTTTGGATGTTCGGAGTTCGGACTGAATTCGGTTTGTTCAGACATCCGAACCAAACGTCTGAAACGAACTCAAAAATGACCGAACAGTTCAGTTATGTTCGGATGAGTTCGGGGCAGGAAAAAACGTGACTGGAAGGAGGAGGCAGCTGAGGAGCAGACTTCCTGGCACCAGGGGTGGAGACCAGGGGTGGTCTCAGGGCCAAATGATACCAAAAAAAAATTGGTATCAATATCAGTACCAATAGCGCTATTTCGAATGTTCGGCAACGTTTGACCAAACTGAACTCCTCCGAACCAAACAATCGAACCCAAACTCAGTTTTCAAACTGAATGACTGAACGGCTGAACATCCGAACTGCGTTTTGTTTGCACATCCCTACCATGAGCTGGACCCTCCTCTTCCTTCCCCCATCCTGAGCACACATACCCGTCCCCAAATTCTATTAGGGGAAGTTGGAGCTTGTACTAATTTTCAAAGTGGCCCTTGTGTGGAGAAAAGTTCCCCATTCCTGTCTTCAAGTGTACTGTAAAGATCAAATGAAATCCCTTATGCCAATAAAATTTGTACACTTCCCCAAAAAGCTGATGCCACCACCTGAAGCCAAATTGGATTAAAAACCCAATATAAATGGTAGAACTGAAACAAATATGTGCAGGGAATACTATATCTGACAAATTAGCCCACTCTGATTCAGATCTGACCAAGTGGATATATCTGCTTCGATATTCAAGGTTGGTAATAGCAGTATTTTATTGACTTCATTTCAGCTAAATTGCTCATGCACCGTAACCAAAATGAAGTAACCAAAATAACTGAAGTACCAAAATAACGGAAACACCAAAATAACTGAAGTAACTCAAATTAAATAACTGAATAAGTGGACATCAGTTTTGGTTGTGGATGTTATTTGGATATTAGGAGAGCTTTCTAAAAATGCAAATAATATTTGTGAATACAAAATCTACAATTTGTTTACATCTAATAAACAGTACAATAATAATAAATGAATGTTCTCATTACTAATGTAAGGGTGGCATTTACAGGCTTTGATTAGGGGATCAAGGGCCTAAAAATGGTATTCACTGCCAACCAGAACAAGATCAAGGGAATGTGCAAAGTCCCAATGTGTAAAATCACTTTTCCTCCCCTATAATAGACCTTTCAACACCAGCCAGGGGAATAGTCTGCCTATGCTCCTTTGACTATTTGCTTACTTCTTAGACTAAACGCATTGCATGTGGTTTGAATTCCGTTACCATGAATTGTCTACGTTTGTTATAGCCTCTTGGTAGCAGGGCTGCCACAAGCGTGCCTGCTGCATAAGCATGCTTATGGACTTGACATTTAAATGTAAACATGCTTTGACAGACCGATTTCCTCAAAGCCCACAGCAACAAAAGCTCTTTTATAGTTTCAGCTGGCAGTGAATATGGTGCCTTCCTCACTACCACTGTTCGGAGTTGTGGTTTCTGGTATCACCGAAGCTTCACTCCCCCTCCGCATCCCTACCCCCATTTCAACACTCTGGGGCTGACTTAGAGTTACCCTGCAATGAGGATTTCCATGATGACCCACAATGAGTAACCCAAGATAATCCACGGCAGAAGTATGATGAAAAATATCTGGGGTGCTTGTAGCACAGATTGCCTCTGAGTGACCACGTGGTAGGCCCCTTCAGACATCACAGAAGGTCTCATCATAGGGTAACTCTGGTGCAAACCCATGGTGCAGCCAGAGGGCCTTGTCATCAGATCCCAAAAGAAGACAAGTGCACAAATTGTGGAATTGAACAGGCCACACTCTTTATTCCAAATTGTCTGATTCAAGTGTCTGGGGAGGGGCCAATTTCCTTCCCAGTTCCATTATCATAACTCAGCATCAGCTGTTAAGGGCAGCCTGATGTCCACTCAGGTACCAGCCCTTTGTAAATTCTAGTTATGATAGGTCACAATTCGCCCAGCCAGGAGGTTGGGTTAGGAAGACATTTGTGTCTGCGACGTGACCTGGAGCAGGTAATGGAGACCAAAGTCTGCTCGGGACCACCCTTATCCTTGAGTGCAGTGCTAACTTTCTCATGCCTGGGCCATTGATCAAAAACCTGGTCATCCTTGTGGCCACGAGACCCCATCTCTAAAGGAGATGTCTTAATTACTAAATTAACTATGCAAATGCTAACTCGTGTCAACTCACTGGACCCCTGCAATAGTGCAACAAATTATATAAGCTTAGCAACCCCACCACAAACTGCCAATTAGTTCCAATAATTCTAGCCTACACTGTGAGCAAGGCAAAAAACTGCAAGCTACTAAGCCAATTGCAGCTGGAAGAAAAAAATCCTTCCTGTTTCTTGCCCATGTGGGCTTGTTATAGCATGTTTTTATTTTGGTTTGTTTAATTATTGTGCATTTTTTTAATAGTTTGTGATATATACAGTTGTCATGGCTATTGGCCAGTACAATAAACAATAAACAAACAGGAAAAAAAAAATTCTGCAGAGGAAGACAAATATGTAAGCTGCATATCTTCAGTTGCCATCTGGACTTCACGCTACCTTCTGAGAAGACAAAAAGCCATCTTCCTAACATATGTATCGGGCTAGCCTATTAGGAGACTATGGGTATTTTCAGACGTTATGAGATCACCCTCAACTACAGTCAATACCCTGTGGTGGGGAATGGTCCCGTAACGTCTGTTGGGGAACTGGAAGTTCCCCCCCATATGTTTACCTTGCTCAATCCCCGCTGGGAATCACCTTCACCACGCGATTGGCTGAATCCATGGGGCTGGTTCTGATCGTGTAGTGAAGGTGATTCCCGGCAGGGATGAAGGGCCCCGTCACGTCTGGACGGGGATCATGGCCCAGAATCCCTGCCGGGATTCTGGCCCGTGGTCGTTTCGGGTGGGCGCTGCGGCCGCATTGGCCGCGGTGCCCGCCCATCTCCCAAGAGGGCGGGCAGCGAGGGAGCGTTGAGGAGGCAGGACTGTGCAGCTGCAAGTTGCACCGTGCAGCCCCGCCCCCTCCTCGATTCCCCACCAGGATCCCCCGGCACGTCTGTTGGCCGTGCCGGAGTGATCCCAATGGGGAATCTCAGGGTTGTTTCCGTGACGGGGCAAAGCAGCCCCGTCACGTCTGAAAACACCCTATGTATGGGTAAGACTGTATTACAAGTTGGGAGCTTTAACATCTTTCCTCCTTGAGCTTTAGTGCTCAAGGCATAAGTCACCCTCCTCAAGGTCTCAGCTGAATTAAGATTGGAAATAGGAAAAACAAGCAGCAACATTTGAAGCCAAATTAGTAAAGTCCATGTCTGCAATGTATCGGGTTGGAAAGAATTGTAATAAGAAAGCCTCCTTTCCTCTTTTGCCCTCAACCAAAAGCCCTACATACATTTTCAAAGAGGTGTTATTGCTAATTTAGTTGTGTGGGTCTCAGCACACTGTGGATAGAATTTAATGCATAAGCAACCAAGCAGAGTTGAAACGGGTATTATACCCATCAAAATTTCAGTATTCGCTCTGACCTGTTAACATTGGATACTAATTGGTACTTGATTAGTGCTCAATGGGCTACCTAGTGTAGCCTTTTTCATCCCACTTTCCTAGCTTCGGGTACTGATTTTCCAACTTCCAGCACCAGTGTTTTGACTTTCCATCCCAATTCTTCTATCAATTTACTGAGCAGGACTGATTGGTGAAACGGTAAATCAGCAATGGAAATAATTTGTATTTGGGGTAATCATTGGGTGCCTGATCAGTACTCGGGTAGCCCTGTTGGGCACCCACCATGGAACTTGAAAGTGTGTATTCCCCGCAGGTTGTAGCAAATGAGCTACCGATTTCAGCTCTGCACACAAGGTTTGCTTCTCTTGAGAATTTTTTACTGAAAAGAGGGATAGCCATTAAAAAAAAGTAAAAACATTTTGAGCAAATTTCACATTCCTATTGCAATTCTCTGATAACAGTGCCCAAATAGAACATAGTTGTTGCCATGTTAGTACAACTTTTGGAAACTCGGATTTTGTGTGGAGTGTCACAAGGGGATACTGGGGTACATGTAGACTACAGGTCTAACAAATATGTAAAAGTAAAGGTTAAACATGTATGTAATGTAAAAGCTGAGAACTGGAAACTCACTTCATGTAATCATGTAATGTAAAAGCTGAGAACTGGAAACTCACTTCATGCAATGGAGAGAGACAAAGATATGTCGAATGTGGATTCAGAAAAGCCTAACACCTCTGCAAGAGCCAGACAGAAACATTGAGTTGCAAATGAACCTTTTCCTGTGGATGTGACTAGGAGCACAGAGTCCCCCCAGGTGGGAAAGTGGAGCAAAGAACTTTGGAAGATATAAAGGTGGGAGATTTGTGCTATTGAGAGACAATCGGAACTCATTCAACCTCTGACTCGCTGAGTCTTGGATCGCAGTTGGGGGGGCAGAAGCCTGCCAGCCAGCCTGCTGAAGCAATGGACTGAGAGAAGGAACTTTGCTTTCTGACACTTTAAGGACTGGTGCCCGGTCAAACTTTCCATCGCTGACCGTGACATGAACTGAACCACTTTTGGACATGTAGGGTAAGATCTTAGTAGGGACTTACTCAGTACAGACTAGGATGTGTTATTTACTTTTGTTTATTAGCCACTCTGTGTTCAAACTATCTTGTTAATGTAATCAATAAACTTTCTCCTTTACTAAGAAGTGCTTTCTGTTGTCTGCATATTGGGAAACACAATCTGAGGATCTCGTGCCCTCAAGCACGTGTGAACCCAGAGAGAGAAAGAGTCTATGAATGGGAAGTCTCTGAAACTTGAGTGAAAGGGTTGCCCCTTTGCAGGACTGAATCAGCCAGAGAGATAACTGATTCAGGTGGTCTACAAATGAGGGAAACTGAGTCACTGAACCCAGAAACGTGGGGTAGTGGACCCCAACCCCGTGACATGGAGTGCACTTATTTTGTTTACACTGGCGAAGAAAGAAATCTCATCAGTTCTTAAGAGGAATGATGGATGTCACTGAGGCCGTTTTTAGACGAGCGCGGCGGCGCCCGCGCTTGTTTCTTTAAAAAGCCGGCAGCTCGTTCTACACGAGACGCTGCCGCCGAATACGCGCATGCGCGGCCGACGCGCATCCATTTCCGTGCGCGAACTGACCGGGTCGGCGATCGAGGCTGGTCAGACGCGGCTGGAAATGGATGCGCGTCGGGCCGCACATGCGCGTATTCGGCGGCAGCGTCTCGTGTAGAACGAGCTGNCGCGTATTCGGCGGCAGCGTCTCATGTAGAACGAGCTGCCGGCTTTTTTGGAAACAAGCGCGGGCGCCGCCGCGCTCGTCTAAAAACGGCCTAAGAGTTCAGTGTCCTAGCCTTTTGAATCATTCCAGTACTGTTGCTGAACTATCCCATACAGCCCCCTCTGAAATTTTAACCTCAAGTATTTTTCAATGAATTTAAGCCAGTTTTGTTTACCAGAACACCAACCCAGAAAACATGAAAAATCCTAAAATGTCAAAAGCCATGGAGGTTTGTTTTTCCCCCTTCATTTTTGCACAACAAAAAATCTCTGAAAGCTGCAGAAAACCATCTGCTCCCATGACACCTTTGGTAAAACAGCTAACTTTAATGGATGCAACATTGCTGTCACAGCCTTGACAAATATGTCAAAAGTCATGTTTCTTGTCATCCCCAGTCAACCCTTTTGGGTACATAGATGAGAACGTTGCCTAACTTTGCAGAACGGGTGGCCTGTTTCTCTCACCTCTTGCAGTGCGCAGATGAGAATTTATTTTATTTCTCTTTTAGCTTATAGCAACTTGAAGGCCTGGGTGCCTATGACATAACATTAAAACTCATACAGAAGAATAGGAATCGATCCAGTGCAGTTAAAGGGTGGGTGGGTGCTTGCTGCTCTCCTGCATGCTGCCAAATGAACTGCTGTGTGCATGTGTGCATGCATTCGTTCTCTCTCTCTCTCATTGCTAGAAAGCCTTGATTACAACTGAAAGCTAATTCAATCACTAATGACCACTAATGGTTTTGAGGGAATACGAGCCCGAGCCCCACAGTCTTAGACAACATTTTCTATGGCATGCACTCTTCTCCAGCTCTGGTTTGTTATTTGAGCAGAAAAACCCCTAGCTTTTCATAGAATGAAATAGGAACTTGATTGAAAGCCCACTGAAATTACTAAGAGTATGAGCTAGTATGGTATCCCATCACAGTTCCAGGAATATATTTATATGCTGTCCATTTCCTAGGGCTCAAGGCAGGTTACAAGAAATACAAATATATACAATGTACAGACATAAAACCAATTAACAATCACCAACTGCATTCCCCGTCTCCTTGTCCCTATCCTTGCCTGCCAAATGCTTGGCCGAATAAAAGGGTCTTACATCACTTCTAAAAAATGCTCAAACCTGGGCTTTGGCAAACCTCTAGGGAGATCCAGCAGTTTAATTCTATCAGATCCTAGGTAGCAAAATGGTATTTACGGACCCAGGAGCTTAAAAATGCATCTAAAAGCATTATTTATTAAAACCAGATTCTTAACGTTTAGTCAGCATACAAAGGCAGAGAGAGAGGAGAAAGCAGAAGCAGCAAGCAGAATCGGCTTTTGAAAAGAATTAATATTCAAGTATCCTTTTTTAGTTTTCCCCTTATTTTAGAATGATTCTTGCTGAAAATTCCTCTAATGAGATAGTATTTCAATGGAATTCAATTATGTTAATGGAAAGTCTTAGGTATCACTGACTCCCGTTTGATGTTCTGTGGTTCACCTAAGGGTAGGCTAATGCAGATTCACATTTTAATCATGAAAAATATAATATACAGACTAAGAAGTCTCATGGCTGTAGAGTCTAAAACAGTGTAAGACAGTACAAATGGAGAACTTCATGACACCTATAACATATTAGCTACAAGGAAAGAAAAAATAATTAATCAAGGGAAGTTCCATGAGGGAAAATAAATTGCTGGTTTGACTTGACAAGAAAAAATGAAATAAATAAATAAACAAGTGAGACTTACCCTCGGCAAATCACTAGCCAGCTTAATACTGCCAAGCCACTGACCATAACAACACCTAAAATGATGGAGACTAAAGAACCTTTAGGAAGCCTTCCAGAATCTGAAACATGAAACAAGTGTGTGTTACACTAGCAAAAATGAACAAATGCTCTTAACATTTAAATCATATTAAAAGTGACTTTCTACCATGAGGCTTGTTATGTATTCAGAGGAATTAATTCCCTCATTCTCCTGAAATCTGTGCACCTTTTTCTTTAAAATATCTCCTTAGAGCTTTACCATAATGTATACTAAAATCTCAACACTGGCAACTGGCATGCTGTGACCACTGTTTCCCAAATAGTCAGGGGTGGGGAGTCATTTTGCTCCAGAGGTCATATTAGCAATTTAAAATTCACCAGATTCCCGCCCCCCCCAAAAAAAAAATGGGGGCGGGGACTAGAGTTCCAGGCATATGCATTATCTGCACACATAGTCTTCCTCACTTGGATCCGCTCTTTTCCTAGAACTGCTGCCACTGCAAAAACATCTGCAGCTACTGGTTTTTGCCCGCCCAGAGCATCAGTTCCTGCTCTCCAGAGATGTGGCTAGAGGTGTCTGTCCCTGGGACAAACGTCCCCACTAGGAGAACCTCCTGTTCCCCAGAGGTAGTGCCCAGGCAGTCCTCTGTAGACCAATCAATCACTAAAGGCAGACCCAGTTAAAAAAGGATGGACCACTGGGCAGCCGCAGTGAGCTTAGTTAAAAGACAGATGGGACTGAAGAAGCCAGGGGCCTGGTTTCTGACCCCCAGTGCAGATCATCTCATTATTATCTTCAAACTCCCTGTCCTATTTTGTGCCACTTCTGGCACAACAGAAATTGGATGCTAGGTATCATCGAAGTACAAAATTAATAACAGTTGAGCTCCATGTGTGCCGTCTAATTCTGTGATATTAAAGTTAATGTGAGTTTGGTCATGCATCAAACACCTTTCAACATTAGAGATTTATGTCATCTGCATTAGAATTGAAGTGAGCAGCCAGCTTTTTACTTGTGAGTAATTTTGCCATATTGTGATCCGGAATTGATCTCCCGATTCTCGCAATACCGTAAGATAGCATCCTGAGATACCGGCTTTCCACTTTCCATTGACTGTGTACTGCATACCATTCATAAACTGCTTACTGCATTGCCTAGAGTACTGTTTTACTTCTGTGTTGTTGCTTCTGCATTTCTGAGCCAATCGTTATGTGAATAGTCCACCCCTTAACCTCCACTCCAGTGCCTCCAATCAGAATTGTTGTTCTATGTTGTTCCTTTTGCTTTGACCAATCTGCAACTGGATTGCAGATTAGTAGGGATGTGCGAACAGAACTAAGTTCAGAAATTCGGTTTGGTTCGAAAATCGAGTTCGGTTCGAAAGTTCGGTTCGGTCGACCGAACGATTCAAGTTCGGTCGAATTCCAAACTTCTGAACCGAGTTTGTACATTCAAAACCGGGTTTTTTGGCCTTCCGAACTGGTTCAAATTCGACCGAACAGTTCGGTTGAATTCGAGTTCGGTTCGGTCGACCGAACGATTCAAGTTCGGTCGAATTCCAAACTTCCGAACCGAGTTTGTACATTCAAAACCGGGTTTTTTGGCCTTCCGAACTGGTTCAAATTCGACCGAACAGTTCGGTTGAATTCGAGTTCGGTTCGAACTCCGAACTTCCAAACTGCGTTCGCACATCCCTACAAATTAGTAAAGAAATCTGTGTACCAGCTAATGAGTGACAAGGAAGTACAAGGGAAAACAGTATTGCACTGGTAAAGCTGTAAATGGCAAAGCAATAAATGGGATACCAGTAAGCAGTAAATCGGTAAATTGAGAAACAAAACGTCAGTTGATACATTGTCGAATACTGAGAGGTTCTCGATTTGACTGAGACATTATTGGGAACTGGGATTTCAATGAGATTTTTCATTTTGGTGAAATCTCGTTTCAGCCCTAATTTCTAGATATAGTCTGAAGCAGATCATACTTTTAAAAATGGAGTCAGATTCTCCATGTTCCTTTAAAGTATGCACAGCTAGAAGGAAATGCATATGGACCTTTGAGCCTTCCACGATACATTCCTCCAATGGCTACATAAGAGCAATCACTAGTGTATCACCTGTGTTTGACGAAGCACAGGGATTGCTCCCCTCCCTTATTGATAGAACATGCTCCAAAGTAGATAGAGAAGAGAAGGGGCCATGGAAGAGATAAAACAAATCCAGATGTGATTACTCAGATTTTACTCAGGCAAAATTCCCATCAATCAGGTGTTCAAGTCCAATTATTATTATGTATCATTTATATAGTACTGTCAGTGTCTAAAGTGTTTTACAATTAGGGCTGAACAAGCACACATTTTTTTCCTCATGGGAATTCTTATGAGTTCAGGCACCGGAATTGATTTTCTGGTAACTGCCCGAGCCTGGGATGAATTCTCGTGAGAAATTACTAATCCCCCCAAGCCTCAAAAACAACAACAACAACAAAAACAAACCTCACTGTGTATGTGCAAAATGGCTGCTGCCCTTAACCAAAATGGCAGCAATAGCATTACCATTTTGGTTAAGAACTGTGGCTAGGGATGGGTGAATGCGGTTCAGCAGTTCGGAGTTCGGCCTGAACTCGGCCTGTTCGGACGACCGAACTCGAACCCGAATGCGAACGCGAACGCGAACATACCGAACAAACCGAACACCGAACGGCGAAATGGCCGAACAGTTCGGTCAGTTCGGATCACATTCGGATGAGTTCGGGTGGCAAAAAAAGGTTCACTGGAAGGTCAAACATTACAGGGAGGTGTCAGTCACTGAGGAGCAGACTTCCAGGCCCCAGGGGTGGAGAGGCTTGCAAGAAACAAAACTAATTATCTGCCTCCCCCCTTCCCAACACCTTCTGAGCTAGTCACTGTTCCTGAACATCAGGCGTTGAATAGAATTTTTAGATTGCTTTAAGTTTCATTTCATTTTTTTAATGAAATGAAACTTAAACCATAAGCTGAAACCTTGTGTTATGCACTTACAGACTCATTGAGTATGTAATGTATGTATTTCACTACAGACTCCTCTTTTATTTGTGATTCCCCCCCATCCCATATATATGAGATCTTTATCTATCTATCTATCTATCTATCTATCCCCCCATCCCATATCCAAATATATATATATATATATTTGGATATGGGATGGGGGGATAGATAGATAGATAGATAGATAGATAGATAGATAGATAGATAGATAGATAGAAGAGAGTTGTAGGAGTTAGCTTAGCGATAGTGTTAGTGATTTAGTTTTAGTGTTTGTAGGAGTAGGTCTGTGTACTTATTAGATAATCCATTTAGATCATAGCATTTAGAATTGTTAATAGCAGTTAGATTTAGTGTAGACAGATATATATGATATTAGATAAAAATAAAAATAAAAAAAACCATATAAAAACCAAAAAACCAAATAAAAAACAAAAGAAAACCATATAAAACCCAATAAAAAACCAAAAAAACATATAAAAAACCCCCCACCATAACAACACTTCCCGAACGGCCGAACCAAACAGCCGAACGACCTAACCAAACGGCCTGTTCAGATGACTGAACCAAACAGCCGAACTCGAACTCGGCGAACTAGCCGAACTGCCGAACCAAACAGACGAACCGAACGCAGCCGAATCGAACTGCCGAACCGAACGGACGAACCGAACGGCTGAACCCGAACCGCAATCTGTTCGCCCATCCCTAGTGGGGGCCATTTTTCACATGTGCAAAATGGCCCAGCAGCCATTATTTCACATGCTCACTGATTTATTTATTTTTTAAAAATTTCTCACCAACCATTCAGCTAGAAATTGCAGGCATCTTGAGGTTCTCAGTTTGTCCCAAGATAAACTGAGAACTGGGGTTTCATTGAGTTTCCTCGATTGGGTGAAATCTTGTTTCAGCCCTATTTAAAATCCTTATCTAGTTTGTCAACACAACTATCATTTGAGGTAGGTCATCATTTCCCCCATTTTACAAGTGGTGAACTAGGATTGAAAGAGAGAAATTTGCCCAATGCAACCCAATGAGTTCATGGCTAAGTTAGGATTTAAACCCTTTTCTTCTACTTCGCTATTAGCCTGAACAGTCAAGATAATCATAGGCAGAAAGCTTTTCATCACCTTTTATTTAATTTATTTATTTATTAAATAAATAAATAAATAAATAAATAAATAAATTCATCACCTTTAGTGAAATAAAGGGTGATTTCAGACATTACGGGGCCCTTTGGCCCCGTACCGAAAGCACCGGATTCATTCCCCCCCGGGGTCGCCCCGTAACGCCATATCAGATGTGCTGGGGGGATCCCGGCAGGGAATCTGGGAGGGGGAGGGGCCGCGCGGCGCAACATGCAGCCGCACGGCCCCGCCCCCTCCACGCACCCCGCCGACCGCCAAACAGACGTTCGAGACACGGTGACCACAGGTGGGTATTCACCGTGGTTCACCGTGATCTCGTAACGTCTGAAAATACCCAAATTGGCATTTCACTCCAGATCCTATTTTGACCTGGACTCATTACATGTCACCACAATAAAATTAACAGTGAAGTGAGCAAAGAATCCAAAGCTGAAAGAGAAAGACTGTTCAAAGTGTTAATGATACTATTGGAGACCCCTGGGAAAGCCATTAAAGTACGAGAACTTAAAATCTCTTCAGTAGGTTAAATGGTTATTAGCCACATTAAAGTAAATCAAAATTAAGTGAGGAAGAATGAAAATCAAGCCATCATCAAGGAGGGTTTAACTGCTTAACAGCAAAGTAAAATACTTAAATTGACAAATCAGAAAAAGTGTGTCATACAAGTTAGCCAAGTTAAATGGGAAGTTAGATTTTTTGTTAACTTAAATAAAAGAGGTGGTAATATACTGAACGTGTGTCGAAAGTTTATAATAGAAAAGACAAAGCAACTATGGGTGCTGTTGGAAAATGGTAAGTGGTGCATTCAGATTTGCATGGGTCTTGAGATGGTATAAAATGTCCATTTGTGACACTGCCAAAGCTCTGCAGGTTGCTACATCTTGTGATTTGTCAATTTGCTACACAGATGTTTTGAAACTCTTTGCACCACGGCCCATTTGGAGGCCTGTCATAACCCAGTAAACATCTGTTGTAGCACTAGGTGCATTCTGGTCACAATCCTGTGATGCAATTTTGGGTTGAGAAACATTTTTCTAGAAACAAAGGTCCAGGTTCTTCCAACTCTACTTACACTAAGTAGAACCCTCCTCCAGAAGTAGTTATTGCAGGCCATAGTGTGATGGTCTTACAATAGTATTTTACCCCATAAGTAGTCCCATTCACTTTGATGGGACTATATGATGGCACTAGATGATCTGGATATGGAGAGTCCTAGAGGAGGGAAGTCTTCCACCACAATTGTTGTTTGAAAAGCACACAGAAAAACATTTTCAATATGGAAAAAAATGAACAATTCAGCTCCCCCAGTAAAGTTTCCCAGGGAAGATTTTTTGATTGAGTCAGACATGTTATCTAACTTCAGAAAAGTCTTGAGCCTAATGATGAATCCTAAACATAAAAGAGAGTGAAGGTTATATGAATGTGCAGCACAGAGCAGTTAATGTTACTAGGGCTCTTCAATTCTTTAAGAGCACTTTAGTTTAGAAGATTGAAATCCTCATAATAATGTGAAGTACTCTAATAATTTCAAATCACCCTACACTGCATAAACCCAACATTCCAATCACTTCCAAATTCCAGCTGCTCATTTATGATAATGAGCATGCTGGTTTAGAAATGAGTTAAGGCTCAATCTTACAGCAGCTCACAAACTCATTACAAATGTACAATGAAACCACCTGGATTTTTTTTTAAATGTTAATACAATAAATGTTATTAAATGAACAACAAAAACACTAGTAAATCCAGATGGCACTTAAAAGCAGCTATACTAAAATCAAATTTGTTACCATTGTACCGTGAGCATGACAGAGATAATATAAACCAGATCTTTCCTGATTGCAGAGGGTTGCTCATGACAGTGATCTCTTGCCAACAAATGATAATTAATTGCAATTACAGTTTGCCTTTTCCAAAGGATCCCAAAGCAGATTACAAACTCCATCTACCTCCTGTGGTCCAGTATCTTTAACAGCACACAAGCATACAACGCAACATTATTCAATTGAAACTGCTCAGAGAATGTTAGGGAGGTAAAGTGTTTGGTCATGACCCTATGGCTAATGAAAAATTTTCTTGTGGGACATGGTGTTGAACTTTTAATGCAGACGTTCCCCAACTATGGTTTGCAACCCGTAACCTGCAGATGAGGTCATGATCCCACCAATATTGGATATATTTTGCATGTCTGGAGTTGTGGGATTATATTTGAGTCTCAAAAGGGAGTTACCCCCAGACAAAAAGGTTGGGATGCCCTGCTTTAATGTAGGCAAGATTTCACATTTACATGTTTAAAAAAAGGATGACACTTCAAAAGTGTAATGCCAACACTACACTGGTTAGTACTAAGGGTGAAAACAGACATGATGCTAACCCTTGCTGGTCATTTATGCATGTTTCAGGACTGCATAGGGCACCAATACAGCCCTGCAACATGCATAAATAACCACCAAGGGTGGTTAAAGGGTGGTTAGCATCATGTCTGTTTTCACCCTAAGTTGCAGGCAAGCCTGCCACTTTCTGAATCATGACTTTTGTAGGAATTTTTCCCTTCAAATATTTTCTTGCATGCACAGTATTTTGTTTATGAAATTTAATGAGTTCACAGGTTAAATGTGGAATGGCTACAGTTTAGGCTTTGGATCTCTTGTCTCAGAGTAGTCCACAAATTTAACCATGACTGAATTTGTGCTAAACTTTAAGTCTGGGGTATACCTGGCTTGAGTGTGAAAAGGTGTTTCCCCCCCATTACTTACATTTTAAAAATGATCTGGAACCTTGTAAAAATTCTTGCCTCATAAATGGCACTGCTTGCAAAATCAATCAATCAAATTTATTAGTAGCGTAGCCAAAAGGCCATTGCCAAAATAAAATTTAAAATCTTAGAACAATATTGTGCTCACACTTACAAAACATAAAAACATATATAACTATAATGCACATAATATCGATGCAAAAATCCCCCTTCCTTCCGAAAATAATTTAAGCATAAACATAAAATTACATAAACAAGCTTCATATATACCCAAGAATAAGTTCATTAACAAAACACTTTCCAGCCTCAGGCTGCACAATAACTTAATCTATAAGGACTTAAACTTCAAGAATTGTTCTCTCTTGTTGATGGCCTGGACCAAATATTTGGCCACCGCATATGTACGTTCTGATGATAAGTCGGCCAGAAAAATTAAAAGAAGTTCTGAAATTGTTCTCCCTGGATATCTGTCCAAAAAAGACACAAAGTACTGCAGCCTTAGAGCCTGATAGAGCTGGCATTCAAAAAGTACATGCCCCACTGTTTCGACTTCAATTAAATCAAATGGGCACAGACGAAGGCCAAATAGTACAGCTAAGCGTCACCCTTCCAGAATCATCGGAAGCAAAGCATTAATTATTTCTAGAAGAAATAATTTGCCTTGTCTAAGCGTAAGGTGGTATAGCCAAAAATGGACCATTTTCCCTTGTGCAGGAGCCAGGGCAAGGAAAGGACCTAGTGAAGGGGTTGCAGCAATCGAGGATAAGTTAGTTTGATGGGCAATATCATCCAGTCTGGTAATTATTTCAGCTTTAGCAGCATAAAAACCCCTAGATTGAAAATAAGCTAAAGAGAATCCCAATCTTTGTACTTGCTGGTCCATGGTCTGAAACCATGAGGATTTAAAAGAATCTTTTGTGAGATATCTGAAAAGCCCAGCCTGCTCAGAAAAGCTCACTCTCAGCCAGAGATGGAAGGCATATCTTATAATATGCCATAATATTCCAACTTACTTGACCCAATTCAACCCGTATTGCCGCTGAAGGATTTCCAATTGTGGTTTGAAGACTACTTCTCAAAAATTTCATTTGAATACTATCTAAATTAAGAGAATGAATAACTGCCCAAATTGCTGCCCCATATAGAAGTTGTGCACTAATCTTTGCATTGAATACCTTTAGAGCCAATTCTACCCTATTATCCCCTCTCTTATGGAAATAACATAGAATGTACCTGAGACTTGATTAAGGGCCATTTTAAACTGATTGTCCCAGCTGCCTGAATTTTGAAAATTTAGCCCCAGATATTTATATTGTTTGACCTGCTGAATAGAATGGGAACCTAAGGTCCAGTTATAGATCTTCCTTTCCTTGCCAAAAACCAAAACATTTGATTTGCAGTAATTAATTTGAAGTTTATTTTTACGGCAATAGTCTGCCAGGACTGCCAATTGTTTCCTTAAGCATCCCCGTGTCTGTCAAAGCAATACAGCATAATTGACGTATAATAAAACTCTGATAAAGTGAGAAGCCAGTTTTGGAGGGCAATGTTCAGGAGTTGAAACTATCGGCACCAGGTCATTTAGGAAAAATTAAACAGAGTTGGGGCCAGAATACAGCCCTTGCGAACACCAATTTGAGGAGGAATCCAATCAGTAAGATGTCCATGTTTATTGTACTTTTCTTCCAAAGAAGTGTTAAAATGGAGGATTTGTATCAAATACAATAGCATGCGCTCAATCATAGTCTGACCTAATTTATCCCATAGCAGTGGTCTGTTCACCAGATCAAAGGCTGCCTTTAAATCGATGAAGGCTGCAAATAAACTTTTATTTTTAAGGGTATATTTCTCAGTCAAATGAGACAGGATTAAGATATGATCTATAGTGGAATGTTTTTTTTGGAAAACCAGCCTGTTCAGGATGAATAATATTTGCTTCCTGTAACCAACTAAGTATAAGCCCTTCAAGCAATTTGGTGTAAAATTTGCCTATAACACTAAGGAGACCAATTGGATGTTAATTCGAGGGAAGATCTCTAGAACCCTTTTTGTATACGGGCACAACAATAGTTTCTGACCATCCTACAGGTATCTGCCTCTTTCATTGACCCATGTAAATAATGCCGCTAAAAATGGCACACACCAGTCTTGGTGTAATTTCAAAAATTTGGCTGGGATCAAGTCTTTACCCAGAGCTTTCCCATTTTTAAGATTGTCGATAAAAACCGCCACAATCGATTCCTCAACTGGAGGCCAGCTAGAGGTCTCTGAGATAGAAAAGGACATAACAAATGATTGATGGCAAGAAAATAAGTCCTTATAATATGTCTCCCACTGGTCCTTAGGAATTGATGTTAACCAGCCATTTCTTTCTTTTTTAATGGCAAAATTGCTTGCAAAATTGACAGATGTTTCCACCGTATGACAGGAGCAGCTCCAGAGATCACTTTAAAGTGTTCCATGAACCACTGGTGGTTATAAACCACAGGCATATTCAATGGGATTTACAGCCCTGTAATAATATCATGAAATAAAGCATTGCTTTAAAAAGAAAGCTTTGAAACAGATCTAGTTCTACAATGAGAGAGAAACTGGAGTGCTGATGAATGCACCCCATTAGACTCACCTTGGAAAGAGTAAGAAGCTACTTTTTTTATAGACTCATAATAATGAATCAAGATAACAAGCTCCTGGAGTTTCAATCTGTGAGTGTGAATTAGTGCTGTCACCTGGCTCTCTCCCCATATTGGAGCTACATTATGAATAGATCTGTCCCATCCCCTTTCCCCCCACTCTCAGTAGGTGAATCCCTCCTAAAGTTGAGCAAGACTTGGAGCTCGACAAATTCTCGTTCCTAATTTTCAAAAAGGCCGTTTTTACACAGATGGAGGTGCGTGGGGGGATGGGTGTTTTGCCGCAGTGGATGGAGGTGTGTATGTCCATTTACACCTCCACCCACCTCCAGTCACGGAGCCGCCTCTGGTTTTCCAGAGTGCTCCGAGGGTGGAGGTGGGTAGAGATGGGTGTATAATGAATGGAGGTGGGTGTGACGTGGGAGCACATATGCATCCCCACCCATCCTGCTCAGTGTGGGCGAACACTGAGTGGACACCCAACCCCCCCACCCACTGTCGGCTGTTTACACGGACGCCCACCCCCCATGCACCTGCCTGAACACCGAGCAGGGGAAGACATCTATGTAAAAATGGTCCAAGTTCCCCCCACTTGCCACCATGACTGTGTGTGGAGCCATTGTCATGCTCCCAGTTAAGAGAGCGAGACAAGGACCCCCAAAATTTAAGTTCCCCCAACCCCCCTTTTTTGGCATGGGGTAGCCTTGCTGCTGTGGCTGGAGGGGGGTCGGGTGGGAGGGATAAGACTTAGGCAGAAAGGGAGAACCCAGGCAGGGTTGCTGGGGAAACAGTGAAAAGGGCACAAAGACAGAGGAGCATCTGCCAGAGGGTCTATGCTAGAGAGGGGCGAAGTCCAACTTTGCGCTAGGCTCCTGTCTCAGTTCTGGGCAGTAGCCAACCAAGCAGCACCCACCTTCCCACCCTAAAGCTCTGTGGGTTACACCAGTCACCAGTTTGGGGCCAGGAAGGAATTTTCTCGGGAACCCAGACTGGGCCAACAGGTTCCCGGTTTTCACCTTCCTCATAGTGCAGAGTAATTGATCAATTGGACTGCCCGTAGAATCTGGAGTGGGTGTTTTCTTGTGCTCTCAAGTTACTTGTCACACTCTTGCAGAGGTCCAGTACTGTTGTTCATAGGTTAGGTAATAAAGTAGATGTATCAGTCATCTCCATAAGAGCGGGGGAAGTGACACCTGCCACAATAGCAGGGTATAGAAAGCGGTGGGGTAGCCACCAGGGAAGGGGTGGTGCACCCCCCTAGGAAATCAGGGGCAATGCCCCTCCTAGCCCTAGCCCTAGCCCCCAGGACTCCCCCCTGGGCCCTGGTGCTGCAGCATTGCTGTTGCTTCTGGGGTTTTTTTTGTTTTTTTTTAAATTGCCGTGCACACAACCAGAAAATGGGAGGAGCCACTCAAAGAAGAACCTTGTTGCTACCTCTAAAACAAGGTTCTTTGAGATGGCTCCGAACATTCTCATGGTGTGCGGTGAGACTCATCCCCCCCCCAAGGCTTCCTTAGGACACGTGAACTAAGGAAGCCTTGAGGGTCAAAAAAGGTAAGTTGGCTGCCGATAGTGTGCCGGGCCAAGTTCAAGGTCCTAGTAATGATCTATAAAGCCCTATACGGCCTTGGCCCCTCTTACCTTAGGGACCGCCTCGCCCTTCGCGCCCCGGAACGACTCCTGCGGTCTGCCGGGGGTGCCCTCCTGGAGGTCCCCCGTGTTAAGCGGGGGGCCACGATGGAGCGGGCATTCTCGGTGGTAGGGCCGCGGCTGTGGAACTCCCTTCCGGAGGAAGCTCGCCTGGCCCCAAGCCTTTTGACATTTTGGCGAAACTGTAAGACCTGGCTGTTTGCCCAGGCCTTTGGGAGGGAGGGAGGGGGGGGTGATTTTTAATCCCCCACCTTTATATTTATTTATGATCATATGTTGCCCTGTTTTATTGATATGTTTTATATTTGTATTTTAAATGTTTTAAACTGCTTTTATTGTTGTTAACCGCCCCGAGCTGCATTGCAGGATGGGGCGGTATAAAAATCTATTAAATAAATAAATAAAATAAATAAAGTTCTACCCTTTATGTGGAATGGGCAGCTAGAAGTGCCATCCATTCCGCATAAAGGGACCCTGCAATGAAATAGTGCTGTAGGGGGCACTATTTCATTGCAGGGGCCAGGCAGGGCTAAAGTTCATACCCGGGTGCCACACAGAGGCACCTGGGTATTAACTTCCCTGTTCCCTCTGGCTGCGTGTTAGGCTAGCCTCCCCCTCCTGCCTCCCTGTTGGGTCAAACTTTGAGGGGGAGGGGAGCCTAAGCTGCAGCGTGCCATCGGAGCAGCCTAGGAGGTTCCTGGCTCTGCCTGGATGGAGGTCGGAGGAGAGGAGCTGGTGGTGAGTAAAATACGGGGTTGGGGGAGTGGGCACACGGGGACATGGTGGGAGAGTTGGAACGTGGTTTTTGTTCACTTGATGATGTGGAGTGTTAAATACTAATTCCCCCCCAACGCACATACAGCAGAGGGTGAAGGGGAATTAGTATTTAATGCCCCATGATTCAATTGAGGTTTTGAAATTCTGAGATGTAATGTTAGTCTGGTGATTTTAGGTGCTGAAATGCTGGAAATGTGATGTTTGTGATAAAATTGAGGTTTTTAAATCCTGAGATGTAACTGTTAGTCTGGTGATTCATGGGCCTTAAAATCCACCCCCCTCCCCCCCACACACAGAGCAGAAGGCAAGAATACTGCTTCAGAAGGGACTTCTGAAGCAGGGATTGCAGTCCCTCCAAGTCACATACAGCAAGTCCCTTCTTTCTGAAACAGTATTTTTGCCCTCTGCTGTGTGCACGCGTGTGTGTATGTGTGTGTGTTGTGGGGGGGGATTTTAAGGCCCATGAATCACCAGACTAACAGTAAAATCTCAGGATTGCTGGATTAAGTAATGTAATGTCCATCCAGTGTTAACCCTGGGAACTCCTTGCTGCTGGGTTACACCACATACCATTGCCCTGGCTCCATCCACCATTGCCCTGGCTCCGCCCCTGGCTCACCGACCTTCCTGCCCCTCCAACTTCAAAATCCAACAGCCGCCCCTGCTCCAGGGGGTGGTAAGGATCGGGATGGGTATGGTCCCCAGCCTCCAGGCACTGCCCTCCTTACTCTGATCCAGACGAACCTTGTTCCCCTTGCCTGTGACCAGATCCATGAAAAATGGAGGGGGGGGAAGGGGAGACGTTGTGGTTAAGATAGGGGTGGTGGTACTCGAGGGTTCATCAAAACCACCCTCCTGGGTTATGTTTTTCATGCGTTAACGTTGTGTACTGCACCCGAATCACAGTAGGTGACTTCCACCAATTCTAATCATGATTTGATTAAAGAGTGCAGCCATTTTACCCCATTTACGGTGTCTTGTCTTGCTTGGCATATGCCAACAATCAAGATATGTGAAAGAAGGTAGGAAAGCAATGGTGAGACCAGAACCCAGAATACGAGAAGGAAGAGAAATTTATAAAACATCACAGCATAAGGAAGTTTATGCTCTTTTCAAGCACTCTCACACAGTGAATCTAGCCAAAGACAATGTTCTGGAGAATAAGATAGCTCAAGACACTGACAATGAAAGTTGGAGCCTTTCACAAAGTTAAATCTGTTTTGAGTTAATTGCAAGTCTAAAGTAGATATCAAACTCAGTATGTATCTGGATTACACCAGCTGACATAAACCAGTGAGGGAGATTACCAGAGGTGGCAAATCTGCTAGGATGAGGAGTTGTGATGGTGTAGCTCACCTTCAACCTTCAGGAAGCTGTGTTTAGCCAGATTGGCCATGAAAAACAAACAGCAAGCTCCAAAAACAAGCAGTGTTGGCTCAAGAGCCCCAAGGGCTAGCCATTTGGGGATATCTCTCAGGTATCATTTGCCAGTGGGGTTTCAGTAGAGCTTCAGACACAAGTGAAATGTACCATCCTCGCTGTAACTACTTTGACAACATTGTTTAGTTCTTTAAGGGAAGTTTACGGGGGTCTGCTGTACACACATATTTTCATTCAGTTTCCTCATTCTTGTCTGATAAAATCTAATTGTGATTTAAAATGTATTTTAAGGTAAATATTTATGCATCCTTGCTAGACTGGACTCAAAGACTCTGGTTTATGTCTTCTATGGAATGGATTACTGCAGATGTTAATGAAATGTTGGAGGAGTTTTACACTGTATGGAACCAACCCTTGTTGGGAATACATTGATTTGGGCAGTTATAAACATCCTGTGTGTTTAAAAGAAATATAAACAATAACATGTTTTACAAATGGCACTATTTTGAAATAGGTAGAATTATGAGCAATATAGGGCATGGCCCATGTGCAAAGTAATCCCACTGTAAATAATTTGTTAATAACGGTGATGGACAGTTGGAAATGATCCATAACATGTAACTGTAAATCTATGTTTTTATTTTTATTATTATTTTATTAATTTTGACCCTGCCTGAATTTTGCCTCCGACAGCTCTAGGCAACTTACAATCCATAAAAACACATCAAAATATAATAAATATAAACATACAAATACATCAATAAAAACAATAATATAAAAAAATTAAAAAACCATTCTGATATACAGAAAAACTAATCCCCCCAAGCCCTCCCCATCACCAAAAGCCTGGCAGAAGAGCCATGCCTTACATTGGCGATGGAAGATGAGAAGATTTGGACTGAGATGGACACCCACCAGGAGTGAGATTATGTGATTACCCCCATTGTTATTTTGTTAATCTGTTTTTATTTATTATTATTATTATTATTATTATTATTATTAATAATACTACTACTACTAATAATAATAATATATTTATGCATTTGAGCCCTGTAGCAGCACATTTACTACTGTTCTTCCCTGAGGTTTATGACCTGTGTATTAGCATTTGACCACCCCAAACAGCAGGATAGTTTCAACTGGGACAATGGAAGAAGCCCCCTTACCAGTACATGTTCTTCCATCTTCTGCCAGTTCATAGGGATCTGTACAGAGACACTGGTAGCTGCCTTTGGTGTTCATGCAGTTAGCAGAGGAGTGGCACGGTGGATTAATTTTGTTATCACATTCGTTGATGTCTGCAGAGGAACACAATGATAATTACAAGTCATAGATTAAATGCTTGGCTCACTACAGTGGAGTCTGGTTAAGTCAAATTTCCCCAGCCATGTAGAAAAGCAGAGAGAACTTATGTTCACGTACACCTATCTCCAGCGTGCCTGACATAAAGACTCACCCTGAGAGGATATATATCACAGTATTTTAACCACATGCTGCCAGGAAATCATTAATAATACACTCAAAGGTCCTGATATTTATGGCTAGGTGAGTATACACTCTCTACACCTTAACAATTCAGGTTATCAGGGTTCAGAATTCTGTTCATTCAGATCAAGAAGTAATATATCCACTCAGACTTGGAAGCTGGAGAAATTTTTTTGATTTGACTTATCAAGAAATTCAAGCTGTGTAAGTTCTATTTAAGTGGATTCCACTGTACATTCTTACACACTTAAGGCGTTTTTAGAAATGTATGAAATTCACGGGTTACAGCAATCTTCCGTGATCGCTATCAAGATGATGGGTCTACCACTGAAATGTCCTTGTGAGGGCATTACTTGGAACTTGCATGCTGGGTGGCTGGGGCAGGACTATGTTTGATAGGGGGATTTAGCTCTTAGTGCCTCAACCTTGATGACGCTACAACTGAGTTGTTACATTCTGGGCTGATGGCTGGTTAGAGAGCGCCATTCTGCTGAAACCTGGGGGAACTTTTTTCTAGCAAGTTCATGTTAGAAAGAGAATAATGCACAGAGCAAGGGAGGAGTAAGGACTACACATGACAGGATTAAGAAAGAAACACCCCTTCCTTTTATAGGCCATCTCTTCCTTCTGCCATTTTATTTCATCTTCTTCCCTTTGGATCCCAACCCCTTGTTGTCTTCTCTCTCTCATCCCCTGCCTGGGATCTGCTTGTTCAGTTTGTGATTTGATTAGTACTTTTTGATCCACAGCAGAAACAGAACCAGTAAATAAAAAGCTCAGTCCAAGATGATCACATCTATTACTATTTTACGGTTTTGCTTTGCAGACATTTGTGGACAGTTTCTATCAATAACAATGGGGCCGATCCCATGCCCCATGGACCATGCACATAAATGGCATGTACCCCTGGTACAGGGCTCACAGCATGTGTGCAAATGGCATGGTTATGCATGTGTGCATCACATGACTGCACACATAGGGCATGGAATCGGCCCCACCAGGTGTAAACAGATGGGTGGCAACTCTGGGGGAAGCCGTGCCAGCTAGCTTCATTCCCGGACTGGCCGGTCTGTGTGAAGGTGGCCCACCAGATGTCACTCATGGCTCCAGGAACAATACAGAGTTGTGGGTGCCAGTCTAGAGCATCATGAGATTGCCTGCAACTCCATGGTGTATGTGTGGGGGGGCACTGCAGTGGCCAGGGGAATCTGCTAGGTCCATCTAAAGTGGACTCAGATGGGGCTGTAAGTGGACAGATATGAGGGTGCACCCCCAGAGCATCTCTGGGGTCGAGCTGCCTCCACATCCATCTAAAAACACCCAATGTATAATGGAAGGGAGGGAAGGTTAGTTTCTAATCCTGCATTTTAGATATAGAAGACTGAAAAATGAACCCAATAGGCTCAGATAAAAGTAGGGCAAATAAAAAGCCCCCCAAATATTAATTTTTCAACTCATCATTTGTAAGCCAATTTCACAAATGAGGTTGACAACAGTGAATCATCAGCATAAATGCTAAGGCTTCACCCACTTGATTAATTCTTACTTTGCTTCACTGTGCTTTAAGAATGGGATCACATTGCACAGACACACATGCAACAAAGTAAGAGCTGCATACTGTAAAACTCAAGTAGCATCTGCATAAGTGGGCTTTTATAATTTTCTTTTAATAATGTGGAGTCTATTATATTTTTTGTTTCCTGATAGCAGATAGGCTGCCGTTTGTTTACATTGCTTAACATATTAACAAAAACGGGGAGGATAAATTATTCATTCATGCGACTCATTTATTCAGCTTGGTGCCAGAACATTAATCTACTGAAAAAGATTTATTATAATTCATTCAACAGCTTTATTTCTTTATATGGTATTTATGTGGGTGGAATTTAGAGGATAAGCAGTTTTGAATAAGAGAGGGAGCTCCAAATTTTGTTTGATTTCTTTCACATCAGGTACACAATTTTATGAATTGCTTTCTATCCCACAGTCATAGAAATGCTGATAAGCAGACTTTATTGAGGATCAGCTGTAGCACTTTCATTCAAATTAATTTAACGCCCATCCATAAAGTATTCCTAAAAATTGGTTTTTCAAGTTGCATTTCTCCCTAATGTTCTTGTAAAGGCCAAACAGAACAGTTAGAGTATGTAGAAACTAGGGCCCTTGTTAAACAGACCCAGGAGGCACCGCAGTGCGGGGAGGGTGGGGGGTGAGGCAGTAGCGGGTGTGCGGCCCATCACAAAGATGCACACCCACCTCCACCCAACTCCATGCACGGAGGCACCTCCGTTTTCCCCAATGCCTCTGGGCATGGGTGATGGGTGGAGCGTGGATACACGCTCCCCCAACCATCGCCTCTGGTAGTCACACCGATGCCCCGCCCTTACCCACCCAGTCAACCTGCTGAGGGCAGGGGGGAGTCATCTCATGGGAAAAGGACCTAGGGCTATTCATTCAGGTTTGGATAAAACAAACCAAAAAGCCCTTTTCAGCTTCCATAATATTCGAAACACAAATGAGTGTGATTCCCTGGTTCAGGAAGAGCACAGAGATTATGCAGAATTTCTCAATCCCATGCAGTCGGGCTTTCACCCGGGTTATGACATGAAGACAGTATTGGTGGACTTGGTCGACAACCTCCTAGTAGATCTGGATAGAGGTCGTATGACCCTACTAGTTCTACTGGATCTATCAGCAGCTTTTGATACTGTGAACCATGAGATGTTGGTGACCCGCCTGCGGGACCTGGCCAGGGTGGATGGAACTGTTTTACAATGGTTCTGTTCCTACCTCGTCAGGAGATCACAACAGGTGGTCCTAGTGGACCACTTTTCAGCTGACCCAGACCCGGCAGTCTTGGTGCTTACCCGATGTCTGTGGGGAACTGGATGAGGGGGAGCCAGCTGAATTTGAATCCTGACAAGACAGAAGTGATGTTGGTTGGCAGGGTTGGGGGGGGGCACATCACAGATGGGGTCTGCCCCTCCTTAGTCCCTCAAGTGCAGAGTTTGGGGATGCTCCTCAATTCACAGCTTTGCTTGGAGCCGTCCAGGTGACGGCTATAGTAAGGACTGCCTTTTGCCAACTACATCTGGTAAGGTGGCTAAGGCCATACATCTCCGGCTCCGACCTTGGCACCATCATCCATGCCTTCATTACCTTGAGACTGGACTTTATGTGGGGCTACCCCTGGTGACAGTTCGGAGGTTTCAGTGGTGCAGAATGCAGTAACCTGTCTCCTTATGGGGACAGGTCGCCGGGAGCGTATAACACCAGTGCTCTATGTAGTACACTGGCAGCCTCTAGTCTTCTGGGCCCAATTCAAGGTGTTGGTTCTTACTTTAAAGCCCTATACGGCTTGGGCCCAGCTTATTTGTGTAATATCCCTGTTATTTGGGGTGTTCGCTCTCCATTGGTTCCATCTGTGCGGAGCCTGGGGTTGATCCTGAATTCACAGCTAAGCCTGGATTCACAGCTAAGCCTGGATTTCCAGGTGTTGGCAGGGGCACCTTTCACCAGTATATCTGGTGAGAAGGCTCTGCCCATATGTCTCAGACTCGGACCTCGCCCCCCTCATCCATGCATTCCTCACCTGGAGACTAGACTATTACAATGCACTCTACGTGGGGCTGCCCCTGCTGATGGTTCAGAAGCTGCAGCTGGTGAAGAATGCGGGGGCCCATCTCCATATGGGGACAGGTCACAGGGAGCACATTACACCAATGCTCAGGGATCTGCACTGGTTGCCTATTGTCTTCCGGGCCCAATCCAAGGTGTTGCTTTTGACCTTTAAGGCCCTAAACGTCCTGGGCCCTGTTTACCTGAAGAATCGCTTCACCCCCTGGGACCATGGGTGGCCTCTGTGGTTGTCTGGGAATGCCCTTGTGGAGGTCCCGCGATTTCGGTAGGTCTGAATTGACAGGTGGGTGTTCTCCGTGACTGTGCCATTGCTTTGAAATGCTCTCCCAGAAAAGGTTTGCTTCAGCCTGAACCTTCTTGCCTTCTGACAAACTTATAAGACCTGACTCTTCCGTCAGGCATTTGGCGGGGGGTGGAGGGGGGGGGGGAAGGATGGATTACAGGGAAGGGTTTTTGCACAGACCACTTAGATTTCATTTTATGCTGCTAAGATGATTTTATATGTATTTATTTTGTATTTATTTATTTTTATATTATTGTTGCTTTATTGGATGTGAGCCGCCACGAGATACTTTGGGCGAGAGGGGTAGGATAGAAATGTTTTAATAAAAGAAAATAAATAAATTTCCCAAACAGTGGGTCAGGACCCCAAGTGGGGTCATGCCATCTGCAGATAGGGAGAAATTGGTTGATATATTTGCATGTCTTTGATGCTTCCCAGGTCATGGGACAATATTCAAGTCTCAATATGCAGTCAGAGAGGCAAAAGATTTAAGGAACCAGTGGGTTTTAGGGCATGGACACTGTCTCCAGTGGTGATTCCTTCCAGCAGTAGGCGATAGGGGCACCTTGAAAGTAGGGTATACCAAGGTGAGAGTGAGGAGAGTGAGAGTGACATAGCATTCTGCTATGTCTTCCCTAAGGGGAGATAAATACAAGAACTGAAAAAGTTATTCCATCGGCATAAAGAAGGAAAATGGCAAGAGGAGGAGAAAGAAAGCAGAGGAGTAAAATTCCTCCATAAAACATCTGCAAAAATTTCAAAGAAATGAAAAGTTTTTAACAAACCTTAACAAACATATAACAGGTATTTAACACTGAACCCAAAGCCTATTTTATGTCCTTTCTGGTGCAAATTCTTAGCTATTCTGCTAACTACGTTTGCTGCTCTTCTGACAGAGATTCCTAGTTGCTCTGCTTATGTCTGATTGTAGGATGAAGAAATGTTCCCCACATCCCCAGTTAACTTCTCCTGCATGTCGTTGCCCCAGTCCATATTACTGAATTAAGACAGATGCAGCCTGAGATTCTACAACTGAAAAAGGGAAATCTTAGTTGGCTGTAGCTCAGGATGCTTCAGCCTCTGGAGCTGCTGAACCGTGGAAGGGGAAAGAATATTTTTGAATTTGCTCTTACATTTTCAGAGTAAAACCAATTTTATTTGCACATGAATGATGTTAGTCTTTGGTCATTATAAAGTCAGACATACATAAGGATAGATACCTATGCAAACTGGAGGCTGCAAGTTCCATCCGCTGTTTGTACAGGTTAATTGTTTTTCTCCTTGCAGTTGGTACCCATGTCGACATGTGTAAACCACTGAGGCTTTTCCAAACTCCGAACAATAAACATAGTTTCCATTTTCCACTTTCATTGGGAAGCCACAAGTCTCCTCTAGAAATACAATGTATACGAATGAAAGGAAAAGCTAGTCAAAACTTAAATATAGCTAGACTCCATACACACCACACTCTCTCATCCATGTAAGCTTCCAAAGCACTACATACTCATGTGCTAAAATTAAGCAGGTTCTTAGGTGTTCTTTAGATTAAGGGATTCAGTGTTGCAATATGGCATAACCTAGGCCTTCCGTATACAAATCCTTTTTTATTCTGGACATGCTTTATTGAAAATCCCACTTTTGGACACCTCTCTAATTCAGACAAAAAGCATGTTCTTGTTCCCACAAGTGTCCATCTATGGAGGGCTCTTCCGGATCTCAGATAGCACTGAGTCCAGCTCTTAGCAAAATGCTGAGTTTTTAGTAGTGCCTCTCTTTGGTTCATGGGAAGGGTGTCTGTAGGAAGCAAGAAGAAAGCATTGCTCGTGTTATGGAGAAGGCAGTTATTTACCCTCTCAGCTAGTACTAGAACTAGGGGACACTCCATGAAACTCATGGGTGGCAAGTTTAAAACAAATAAAAGAAAATATTTTTTCACTCAGCGTATAACTGGGTTGTGGAATCTACTGCCAGAGGCTGTGGTAAGGGCCA
>QEPC01009197.1:2171617-2186567 GCA_003113815.1 Sphenodon punctatus | reverse complement strand
CACGCATCCATTTCCGGCCGCGTATGACCAGCCTCGATCGCCGACCCGGTCAGTTCGCGCCCGGAAATGGATGCGCGTCGGCCGCGCATGCGCGTATTCGGCGGCAGCGTCTCGTGTGGAACGGGCTGCCGGCTTTTTTAAGAAACAAGCGCGGGCGCCGCCGCGCTCGTCTGAAAACGGCCTTAGGTGTGCCTCAAGTTCAGAGGTGCTTCCCACATTCCCACAGTACAGGGAGCAGCCTGTAGACCATGGTTGTCCTGCTGCATAACGCCTCACACTGTAAATGACGATTTGGCACCAACTTAAATCCAGCACAGCCTTTTGACATGCAACTTACATGTGTCTAACCCCCTTGTGTGTTTGAACAAATGAGGATTGTGCCATAAATGATTCAGGACTCAGTTCTGCAAGGTGCTGAGCATCCTCTGCATCTAGTGGAGTCAATGGGAGTTGGCAGCTCACAGCAAACTGCATAGTGCAACACTTTATAGGATCAAATCCTATAATTTTAGTCTCGGGAAAGCCCCTGAATAGCCATCCTTTAAAATAATGTGAAACAGAGAAGAGCAAACTGCTGTAAAAGAGAGTCCAAAAAGAGGTGGTTTAGAGATTAAAAGAATTAGTTGCCTATTAAAAAGTTGCCTACTAAAAAGAGGAATGTGTATTGAAAGGGGAGGTGAGGAAGATACATTTGAAACTGCTCTACAATAGTTTTCCTTTTCACCTCAACCCACTCCTCACCCATATAACTAGAGAATCTCCATGTCACCAAGGAATGGAGAAGTGTTTCATACCAGGATAATCATTCACCAGAATGATTTTCACCGTAACAGTCAATCTTCACCATAACAAATCGGCCTTATGTTGAACATCTGTTTGTAACAATCACTGTTTCAAGAACCAGGTCTGTCAATTGCATACAGTATTGCAAAACCCTATTATAGTGAATATCCTGATAGAATGAACATTTCCTCTGGCCTGATGGAGAATTGTTCTGCTGAAGTTACATTGTACATGAAAACATTGATCAGTTATTACTTTCTACTAATTATACATAATCAAAAGGTGATAACATCCTAAGGAGGCTTGACTGTGTCTAATGGAGACTTGCATTAGTGGTCACAGTGTTATATGTACCAGCAATTTTTAATTTGTACATGTCTTTACAATAAAGATTTTCTTTTATTATTTAATTTTTAAAAAATACAAGATGTAAGTCATGAAAAATTTCCAATGAACCTAGGAGAACGGTTCAATTTAGCAGTAGCAGCCATGAGGAATGTGTCTGCAAGCAGAGGGGCAAGAAGCTCAGCTGCAGAACCTGTCACTAGGTCCTAAGTGGAAGGCATCTGAGTGGAAAAGGAGCTGGCTAGAGAAGTAATGGAAAACGAATCAGGAAAAACAAACAAACATCCAAATAATTAATCTGGGGGGAAAATATAGTCTTGATCGGGTGAATTAAAAGAAAACTAATGTTTGTCATGGTAACTGATTGACCCTGAGCCATTCAATGGGAGTTCAGCTGGTCAAAAATATTAGCCTTCCCAGATTTATGAGCCCAAACAAATGTCTAGGAACTGATATCCCATTCCTATCTCAATTAATATATGAATTATCCAACACAGTGTGTTGATAAACCCCAGCAACTAAATAAATAAACTATTAGCCTATTTCCTTCTTTCTCATAGGCCCTTTTCAAACGGATGCAGGTGGGTGGGTGGAGCAGTGGTTGGACGGTGCGTTCCAACGGACCCCTCCCCACACCTCCACCCATCACGCACGGCGCATCCCAGCTCATGGGCTGCGGCATTCTCACGGATGCCCACCCATCCCCCCACGCCCACTGCAGTGTTCAAATGGAGCCCCCGTCCCCCGCACACATGGGTGAGGGTACATACTGTTCTCTTCTTAATTAACTTCTTGTCACAACCTGTCCTTCAGGACGATGGCAGTTCAAGCTGTAGTTAGCCCCCAAGAGTTTGAGGAACTTCATGGCAAAACATGCAAGTGTCTCTGGGTCTTTTTCAGACAAGTGCCTCCCTACACATTACCCACCAATCACCCACCCATCATGCAAGTTGCAGGGTTGCATAGGACACTAGTGCGGTCCTGAAACATGCATGATGGGTGGGGAGATGATTGTCTAAAACACCCCTTGTCTTAATGAAAGCAGTCAGACAACAGATCTATTTGTAATGCAGTTTGCAGATAGTGGGCACAGTCCTGCACTATTCATGTCAATAGGAGCCAAGCCAATAACTTCAAAGGATGGAGCATTGTACCAAGTGCGTCAAGTGAATGTGAGCAATGGGCAGTTTTCTCTCTTACTGCCACACTGTTCTTGACCACTGTGAACCCTTGCAGGGTGATAACTCCTCATAACTTCTCATGAAGACACTGGAATACCACGTTCTTTCTTTGTCCAATTTATTTCATGTGTAAACCCACAGACAAATATATTAGATCATCATGGGCCCTCTCTCATGGAACCTTTCTATGAGTAAAGTTCCATTTCTGGGCTCTCACCTTTTCTTTGGGTGGCCGCTCTCTAGGCTCACAGGTTCTAGAGTTCCCTGGATTGTGGCTTCCTTGTTCAACTATTGATTCTTTTTCTAGAACTAGAAAACTGAATAGGTTCTTTTTTTTTACAACTATCGGGTTCTTTTTCTGCATGGAGCTTTCTGCGTGGAGCCGTCGTGTCTGAACTTTCAGCTCAGCTGGACACAGTTAAACTTGGGACAGATGTGGCCAGAGCTACTGAACCACTCAAGCTCTGTTTCTATGGGGACTTACAAAACATCCTGCTACAAGGTGGTTTATGAAAATGGCTAATGTAGTGGCAGGGCTGGCCTTAGGATTTGTAGGGCCAAGGAAAATAAAATAAAATTCAGATCTATCATGGCTCTGTCCCCATATGCATCCCCCCTTTAACAACGGGCAGTCTGGTGCTTACTTAGGAATATAAAGAAGTTATTTTTGTAGATTCTGGATCTGACCCAATAGGACAGTCTTTTTGAGGGGTCTATTGTGTGCTTGTGTGAGGGAGAGGGAGGGAGGTTGGTTGCGTGTGTGTGTGATGGATAAACGAGGGACTGTTTGTGTGTGCATAAGAGAGAAAGGGGCTGGGTTTGATGGGTGAATGGGTGTTATGTTAACAGAAGTGATGGCACCATCATCATCCCTCCCGGGGACGGGGAGGGCTATCCCCATGTTAGCTCTGGCCACGGGAACATACATCGGCATAGCTGGACCTGGCCAGGGATGGGGGCAGGGAGTGACGTGCAGTCACCCAGCCATGCCCCAATGCTGCTGCTGTCACCCTGCCTCCCTGTCATGATGGGCAGCCATGGCTGGCTGCCAATAACAGGCCATGGCAACCCCCCAAGCCAGACAAGGACGGGGCTGGAAACAGATGTTCCTGCTCAGCTCCTCCTGCTCTGGCCCAGCTGGGAAGCTTCTGGGACTGGATTGTGGGCCTGCTTCGTTCTGGGCCTACATTTCCGTCCTGGCTGCTACCACACCAGGGTTTGAACTGGGCCCACATCTGGTGGGCCAGGAACAAACAAAACACTATGATGTTGGTCCAGCCAGGTTATAAACTAACTCCACTGCAGAGTTAACAACTGACTTGCAATGTCCCAATCAAACCCTGTTCCTTTAATTACTCCTATCACGGGAAGCCATGTTGGGCAGCAGTAGGAGCTCCCAATCATCCATCACCACCAATTGACTGTGCTTTTATGGGTATGACTCAAACCGCCAACCAGCATTTCCTGTCACACCAGCTATATCCCTCTGCTTCCAAAACAGCAGTCTATGATCAAACATATCACATGCCACCATAATGTCCAGCATGACCAAAATGGCGAGCTGTTCTCAATCCAAGATCATCAGTTGACCATCCAGCACCCTGACAAATACAGTCTCAGCCCCATAGGTAGGTCAGAACCCAGACTGGAATTTCCCCAAAATGTCACTGGAGTTCAAATGCCATGAACTTAGCTCCGAATCCTCCCATGATACCTGGGGGTATCAGCAGGACCATACATTTTGATCCTGTCCAGTGGCACAGGACACAGCTAGGCACTAAAAAGCAGTTGCCTTTACAGTGGGCCACCTTGTGCATTGCAGGCAGGATGAAAAAAAAACAAAGCCACTCCCCACAAGGTTGGCAGATCACTGAGACTTCTGGTGGGGCCAGCCGTACCTGTGCCATGCTTGTGGCATTGTCCAGTCAGGGCTTAGTGATATATGCCAGGTTTGGATGATTCTCTATGATTCCATCACAGAGTGTGTCGGCTTTATTCACTACAGACCCAGCATTGGCCATTCAGATTCCCATTGACATCATTTGTTATTATATACTGAATGCAGCTGTCTGATCCCATAGTTTCTACGGAGCTATGAGGACAGTTTTGTGATGTCAGTGGAATGTAAAGTAAATTTAATTTGTAAGTATGGCGTATCTGAAAAAAGGGCCTGAAATATCTAATGCAATCAGGTTTTAGTCTTGTAAACCTGTATGGGTAATCAAATTTGACTCCTAAAGAGACCCGTTTTATTTGATTTAGTAGACATTACTGGCAGATCCTTATTTACAGTAAATCACTCCCTCCCCCTACATTTTAAGACTACTTTATATTGACAGATGGGTGCAGCCAGATGAGACAAGGAAGGGAGGCTACCACCATGTCTTGGGCAGTCGTACCCCCGCACAGGTGTGCCCAGCACCCATCAGGTGTTCCCCCACCCCAGGTCGGGGGAAGCAACTGGCTGCTACGTGATGCATCCTTGGAAAAATGCTAAGGACAAGTTGCAGAGAAGCCCTACCCCAACGGTTAAGGCTGCCCAAGGTAGACTACCCGTGTGGAGGGCCTGCACTTGCCCGCCACACGGGGAGCACCTTTGTGGGACCTTGAGTGGTGGGTGCTGTTGCCCGTTGCCATGTCACGACTGGGAGTGGGATTTCAGGCAGACTAGGCTGCAATTTCATGATGACATAAAAGCCACCGGATAATCTTACATAAGGGAAATATATAAAGGAAATATATAAAACATTCTCAGTCTTTGAGGACAAATAATATACAAATAATATAGATGCACTTACCGATCACCTTCTCTCAGTGCTTTCATTTGCTTTCCAATTATACATGCAAACAGCGGGCCATTTCTAGCACCTGGAAGGAAGCTTTCTGCTAGGCCACCAAGCCAAATGTCAATGTTGTTAGGATTGCCATACAATTCCATGAGTTTTTTAACTACCTCCCTACTAGCTATTGCTGTGTTCAGATCAGCTTCTGTCTCCAGTCTTGGTAAGCCACAGAATTCTCGCCAGTCATTATAACCTATAAATGCATTTATAGGGGGATTAGAATTTAATTCCATTCAAGTGTGAGCAGTTTAGCATGCAAAAACAGCATATTGGCTGGGACCAAATTTCGGCACCCTTTCTTTTACTGAATAGTTCATACATTCCCCAAATTTACCCTATGGTGCCACACTCCACAAAGCCAAAGTTATCTGTGCCGCCCCTGCACCCTATACCATGCCACGTCTACAGTACACCTGCTGTGTATTGGCAAGTCCCAGCACAGATGCAGCAGTCAACAGCAGAATTTATGAGTTCCTTTGCTTCTTGTAGTAGCAACATGGTCTCTTCTGGGGGAGATGGAAGGAGGAAAATGGAGAACAGAGCTGGGAGGCAAGAGACTGTGCATGTTTAGCCCTTTGGGCACTGGCAGGCAGACAGCTGCACATGAGCACTGCTGCCTGCTCTCTCCTGGTCCTGACCCCAGCCTCAGGCCCTGGTATGAATTGGCACTGCCGCAGGGTCCAGTTTGGGAATCACTGGAGTAGTTACCCTGTAATTCAGGAGTAAGGACCCTCTTCCACCCCTGCAACCTTCCTCCCACAGTCTGCTTTGAAAATTGGCACAAGCTCCATGGACTGGACTTGAGTTGAGTGGAAGGATACAGATTGGGGATCTGTCCCACAGATCTATCCCCTGTCCTCAAGAACATACATAATCTCATCTCTGCTCATTCCCCCTGAGCATATTCCTTCAGTGCTAGAGAAAAGGAGCTGGATCCGCAGTCCAGATTCAGAAACGTGAAAGGAGACAAATAAAAATGGTCTGTGGGCCATATTTGGCCCATGGGTTGAGGATTTCCTACCCCTGCTGTAAATAGGCTGGATTAGATTCATGGGCCTATTCGCAAACTAAATAAGCAAGGTCAGCCCTTAAGGTATACAGAAGTGATAGGGTGTGATGCTCATCTGTTAAAACCAGTGGCAGCTGAGCCATTGCCTTAATGAACAGAATTGCACCCCATGGACCTTTTTACATGGATGGGGGTGGGTGGAGGGATGGGGGTGCTGGTATGGTGGGTGGAGGTGGTTGTGTGTCCTACACATACATACACCCATCTCCACGCATGGAGCCTCCTCTATTCTTCTGGACAGCTCCGTGCATGGAGATGGGTGGGTGGCGGGATCAGGCATGCACATCCACCGCCTGTAGTGCTCACATGGGCAGAAACCCAACGCACACCCATCCCCCCCACCCACCGCTGGCCCGTTTACACGGATGCCCCCCGCACACATGCCAGAACACCCAGCGGTGGGTGGGGGCATCAGTTTAAAAAGGGCCATAGTCTATTAATGTAGGCAATCAAATAATATTACTGTTTCCAAAAGTTTTGAAAACTTAATGGGAGATGGCTACGTCTGGCACTGTAACAAGTGTAAATTGAGCTAGTAGTAAACTCCGAAGTAAATCTCTTTGTAGCTGGTTTCTAATTTTTAATGAGAGAGGGGAGGGGAAAGGAGGAAACTGCTCCCAGAGCAGAGCATTGTCTGGGCCCTTAAAACTGCATTTGATATATCAGGAAAAATAAATGAAAGAAAGAATTAAAATCTAATACTAGATCCTATTTTGTTCCCATCCGGTAAATTCATTAAAATTGTGTTGTGTATTCCTGAAAAAGATTGCGGTGACTTCTCTGATTAACTAGCTGTAGCTGAAAAAATAATAATCCTTTAAGAAAATGTCCTCTCTGTTAAAGTGGTGTCTCAATTCTTAGTATGGAAAATGTAGAAAAAAGCAATAGACCTGGTAGTCCATGGTCACGTCCCCGTTGTAAATTTAATGATGCTAAGTCCAATGAGCCGTTATTGGACAATACAAACAGCTTCTCTGTCAATTCTTCATTCAGCATTTGATCTTGTACCTGTAGTTTTGCTGACCTCGCTAGAACACCTCTTAGCAAAGGATCCAAACCACCTTAAATCACAAAAAAGAAGGTGCCATCACAGCACGTGTGAAAGAAACAAATCATTAGATTTTCCTTAGAAATTTTCCATCTACATTTTATAATGAGATCTGAAATTAGTCTAAATTTACGCATAGCAATATGATGTTGTGTTTTAAAATAAAAGAAATAGTAGTTTTGAGGCTATCTCTTAAGGCAATGCAAATGGTGTAGATTGACCATTCATTTATCCACAATAGTTACAATTTATTACCTGTTTGTCAGACTGGTTTAATCTGACAGATGAGGAGTTGTTGTTTTTAAAAATCTTTTCCTAATGAATAGTCTTTGGTTCAGAAGGCTAGTTAACAAAAATAAATTGCCCCTCTTGGCATTCATTCTTTGGACACTGTTCAACAATCTGAGTCAATGTTGCAATTAAACTAATGTTCCTGGTTTTCTAGGATTCTAAAATATAATTAATGACAGCTTTGAAAAAAACATGTAATAATGGCCCTTTTTACACGGCCGGCACCCACGTATCAACACCTAGAAATCTGGGTGTTTATGCATGGGTGCCACCCATGTAAATCCAGTGGAAGGGGGGTGGGGTGGGCAGGGTGTGTGTGTGCATGCTCCCACGCACACGCATGCACACCCACCTTCACCCATCCCCCACGCACGGAGCAACTGGTGAAAACGACAGTTGCTCTGTGCTTGTTGATAGGTGGAGGTGGGTGTAGATGGGTGTGTGTCTGTCTACACTCTCCCGCCCCCGCACATGGACCGTGTAGGGATGGGCGAATGCGGTTCGGATGTTCAGAGTTCGAACCGAACTCGGTCTGTTCGGACATCCGAACAGAACGTCCGAACAGAACTCTCGAATGACCGAACAGTTCGGTTGTGTTCGGATGAGTTTCCAGGGCCAAAAATTAGGTTTTGGTTTTGATTTCATTTCGGTTTCAGTTTCGCTATTTTTGAATGTTCGGCCACATTCAGCCAAACTGAACTCAGCTGAACCAAACCATTGAACCCAAACTTGGGTTTCGAACCGAACTACCGAACATCCGAACATCTGAACCGCGTTCTGTTTGCCAATCCCTAGGATCATGGTGCACACTGATCCCCCTGGGCCGCAGCCTGTGTAAAAAGGACCAATGTACAAATATACAGCCAATAATATTAAAAATATACCTTCTTTAATGAGTCTCCAAGGACTAAAGAAAACCTCATGCAAATAAAGGTTTGGAAGGTCTGGATCATCTTGATACTGTGCATTGAGTCTCTTAATTATTGGATGAATTGTTGCATGACCAAAACGAAAAGCAGCCGTAGAAAATACATTAGATACAGTGGGATTTATGGTGTGATCATAACCTTTATATAGCCCAATATATTGATTAAAAGCATCCGGGCCAATGATTTTTGGAATATAGTCTCTTAAGGTAATTATCTGAAAGAAAGAGGAAAGCATTACTATTTACAGTACATGAGGTAGAAATGGCTTCACTTCTTGTCCAGTAATCTCAAAGCACTCCCCCCAAACATTAATGAAGCTTTACCAAAATAGCCTAACCCCCAAAAACTAAATAAAAAACAAACAAACAAAACCTGAAATGGAATAACCGAAACAGAGTGTAAATGTGTATTGGTTAGTACCAGAATTACTGTTTTTAGCTCAGTTAATGTAGATTTGATGGGTTAACCTTCTTTTTCAGGTACCTGGTTTAGATCTAGTAAATAGTAATGTCTCTTTTTTTTAGATGTGTGTCAAAGCATGTATATAACTTTTCCAAAGTCACATAGTGAGTTAGTGTCAGGACTAGGAATGATACTGACCCCTTCTAGTTCCCAGTCCATTTGCCAGGACCTGATAGCTTTGAAGTGGTGTTCTTTTGCTGTCTTCCGGATCACACAACAGGAACAGGAAGTTGGGAATATTTATTCATTTTCTTGTCCCCATTCCTGTTTGACTGATTGTATTCTTGCTTGTGCCATGTTTGACCCTGACCTAACCTATTCCTGTTCTGCACCTGTTACCAACCTTGCCTATTCCCTCTGCTCCTAGCCTTACCTGTTCATAGCCTTGCCTTTTTCCTCCTGCCATCTTGTCTTTCAGCCTAGTCTGTGTCCAAGTCTCCTGTTCCAGGTTTCCCTTATTTCTTTTCTACTTGGACTGACTGGCTTTACTGTTGGCATGTGTTAGATTCTGTACTTTGGATTGTTCTTCTGGGGTGGTTGATTGGTTGTGATCCTGTTACTCATCTCCAATTGCAACTACACCTCTTCCTGTGTCTGATCCATGACTGAGTCCTGCTCCTGTCTTGAGCATGCTCCAACTGGACCCCCTTTGACTCCTGCTCATGGATCCAATTCTGCCTCTGCTCCTGACTGGACATGATCCTGATACTCGCTGATCAATAGGGGTGTGCAATTTGTTTTTGTTTTTATTTGTTTTCATTTTCATGAAATCTTTCAAAATCTAATTTTCACAAAAATGAAAATGAAAATAAATATAATAATGAAATAATGAACATTTTTCATTTTTATTATTATTTCCGTTATTACCAGGCTCCAATTTGACCTCGTAAAAAACTTATGGGAGGAGAGAAGGGAGCAGACACCACTTAGCCAGGAGACATGATTGACATTCCCACTGGCGAATGGGCAATTCAGTCAAATCCAAGACAGTGGCATGACACTATTTAATTGCCAAAACCAATCACAGGGGCTCTGGGAGGGCACTGGCAAAGCCTTATATTGCCACAGCCAGTCTGTTTACACTTGTCAGCGCACCCCGAAAGAGACACTGAGACTTCATATTGGTGTAAAACTGGCCGCAATCTTTATTCAAAATACAACAAAGAAGGCAGGTGGGGATTGCACCATGCAATTTTGGGTACAGTATGCCATGTTCACTACTCTAATCTATTAACTGTGGTACTGCCTGGATGTGCCCTCCGGTGGCAGTATCCCAAACTGTTATCATCCCCTCTTTCGACAGGGCAAGGCTGAAAGGGGGGGAACAGCCCAACTATGGGCATGGGTAAGGAGTGAAGCGTCCCCCAGGTCTGAAGACAGCGCATGTCCCTGCAGGGCCTGGTAAAACACCACTCCCAGGGAACCTGATCCCAGTGCATGCCGTGCCCTGCATTACACTGTGTATCATCTCCCCATCTCTTAAGGAGATGACTCATACTACTTTATAAACCTCCCTATTAAAACCTATCATGGCATACTGAACCCCTGCTGAGTGCGATAAATTCAACCCCTTTAATCATCATTGTTTGCTTGCCAATCACCTTAAGTGCAAATCATCATTCAAATTACCCTATTTATAAATGAATCACCATAACAATGCCAATTTCACTGACTGAGATGACTGGGCCTGAATAAACTGAAGTCAAATTGGTAAATCCTATTTAGCCTACTCTGCACTGTTGAGGAGGCGAAAAACGCGACCCTTCAAAAAGGCTTTCGCAGAAAAATTCCTCCTCGGTCCCCTAATGGCAACCGGTTGTCAACCACAGTGCTAGAGGGAGTTGGATGGGACTGCCTCTCTGATGAGCCCGATCAAACTGCCACTCACCCGGCTTTCCAGAGGACTCTCACGGGGGTGGTTTCCTCAAGATACAGTGAAGTCCGCATGCGCAGCCTCGCTCCCAGGACAGTTGCGAGGCAACCTCAGAACAGATGAAGGGCTTTCTAACAAGCCCCTTCACCATGGCTGCCATTCCAGAGTCTCTTCTCCACGGGGGAGGGGGGGCGCGACAATAACCCATCGCTGCCGTTCTGGGCGGCGAGAACTTCTTCCGGGTTAGTCCCCTGCTTTTCAAGTGGCATCTACATAAGTTCTTGGACAGGGACTGTGTCTATCTTATTTTCGGTAAAGCACCAGGTACATTGCTGGTGCTATATAAATGCTTATACTAAATATGAATAATAATAATAATTAATAATAATAAATTAATAAACATTGGTGCTTTCTAACTAAAAAGTTTCCCCAGTCCTCACTGTATCCTCTTCCCTTCCTCAAACCAATCACTCAACCACACCCATCCTCACACTACCCTTGTGTTCTAAATCCAATCCCACAATCCTTTAATCCTTCCTTTTCACAATCCTTATCCCCATTAATCCTTTAACCCTCCCCTGTCTGTGTTAGTGTCTGTCTGTCTGTCTCCCCATATACATATAGGCTAGTTAGTTTGTTCTAGGTATTAAATAGTTATAGGATAAATATAATAGGATATAGTTAGTTTATAGGCTATATTAGGATATAGGATTATTGGATAAGATAAGGATAGATAGAACAGATATAAATATTAGGATAATAGATATAGAGATATATTTCATATAGAATAGCTATATAGATATAGTATACGCCATGAGGAAGGGAAGGAGAGAGAGCTCTGGCCCCAAGGCAGGGGCAGGTTGTCCTTCAGGCTCTGGAAAAGGGCATGGATGTGGAGGGGTTAGCAGTCCTGCCACTACCAGACTCCCAAAATTAAATGCCCAGCCTTTTCCTTCCTGCAGCAGTAGCAGCATTTTTTGGGGGAAGAAGTGGTTGAGATGTTGGGTTTGATGGCAGGTGGTGATGGTTAAGGCAGGGACCTCCAGCCTTTCACCAGCAGTGGCAGTGAAGGGAGGGGCAAACGAAGCACTCACTGGGACTGGCAGCACCAATGTGGGGGCAGATGTGGGCAGCAGTAATGTTGGTGCTGATGTGGGTGCTGTGGGTGATGCTGGGGCACTCATCTGTCCTGTTGGGCAGGGTTCCTCCCCCTGGAACCACCCTCCAGGGGACAAATACAGTTGCACAGGAGTGGAGAAGTTGTTTGGGCTCTTTCCCCTCCCCCCCATTAACAGCACCCCATTATTCATCCCTTCTTGGCTCATAGCAGCAGGGCATCCTCTCCTATATCTCAGAAACCCCAGTCTGGTAACAGCAGCAGCAGCACTAGCAGTCGCAGCAGCAGCATGGCATTGGGCTCCTGCTATAGCCTTTTGGTGGAGGATTTAGGTAGTGAGAAGTAGGAGGGCACCCCTGCTGTTCCTACTGAGGGCCCTACATGTTCTTCTCCTGGAGCCCCCTTGGGAACAAAGGCAGCAGTCCCCAGCAGCAGCAGGAAGGTGGGAGAGGGACTATGTAGGTCAACTATGTAGGCTCGCATAAGGCATGTTGGGGTGGGGGTTAAGTAGAAAAGGTGGAGTGCAAGCATTGTGGGAAGTGCATCAGATGTGGCAAGCAACAGGGGCACTTCACCAACAGTGGGATGAAAATGAACTCCGACATGAAAATCCACCACTGAGATCTGTTGCTGCAAGAGCAGGCAAGCATAGTGGGCAGTAGTGGGTTCCCTGCTCCAGTGGACAGACCCTGCTCCTCCGCTCAGAGCAAGGAGAAGGGGAAGGAGAAGGACCAGACAGAGCAGGCCCTGTGTCAACCCCTCTCCCATGTGCTGCAGCAGCAGCAGCAGCAGCAGCAGCAGCATGTCACAGTGGAGGAGCCGGGGTGGGGGCAGATGCCAGTGTAAGAGGGAGGGCATCATCAAGCGGCAATGCAGATCACCAGACAGGTGGATGAGATGATTGCACTGGATGACCAGTCCTTCACCATCATGGAGAGGGTGGGTTGCTGCAGATTGATGGCACTGCTGATGCCCTGCTACCAGATGCCCTCATACATCACCTTCAGCAGGCAGGTGGTGCCCATCCTGTACCAGACAGCCAGGCAGAGGGTGAGGGAGCAGCTGGCCAGAGAAGGTGGGCCTGTTGTGTGTTTTACAACTAATATCTGGAGCAGCAGAAACGCACAGCATGCCTACCTGGCCCTGACTGTGCTCTGGTGGGAGGTGCGGGTGGCAGGAGGAGGAGCAGTAGATCACAGCAGTGAGGGGGCAGGGTACAGGTGGGCCCTCCTTCACACCCAAGTCATGGACCAGATCCACACTCTCATGAACATTCTGGAAGCCCTGAACACCATGGTGGAGGGGTAGCTAACGGCAGGAGCACCATTCACAGGGGCACTTCACCTCATGGTGACAGGCAATGGGTGTTTTTACATGCACCTGATTTATCCCAGATTCCAAAGTTCAAGTTGAGTGAATTCGTGCATGGGGAGTTGTAGACAACTTGTCCTGGTGCTGTTGTAAACAACGGCACCTGGTGACTTCTGCATGTTTTGTGACCCAGACTTGTAAGTCCCCAGTAGCAGAGGACTTACAAATCTGGGTCACAAAGCATGCAAAAGTTGCCAGAGGTACCCAGCTAACGTCTGGTAGCGGGGAACATCTAAGCTCCCTGCGTGTTAGTTCACCAAACCCAGACTTTGACGTCTGGGAGAAATCAGGTGCATGTAAAAATACTCAATGGTGCAAATATGCAGAAGACAGTGTGGGATGGTGGCTTTGGGGCATCCCCTGTGCTACCCATATGTTTCACCTGGTGGTGAGGGATGCCCTGGGTCTCGGGGAGAAGGGACATGGCAGACTCTTTCCCTCTCTGATTGAAAAGGGCAGGAATATCATGGACTACTTCAACAAGAGTGCAAAGGGCTGGCACCTCTTGAGGGAGAAGCAGGTGGAGATGGGGCGCAGGAGCACTGCCTTGTGCAAGTTGCGAGCACAAGGTGGAACTCCACCTACTTCATGATGGAATGACTGGTCGAGCAGCAGTGTGTCCTGCATGAGGGAGACTGTGTGGGTGAGACTGGGGTGGCATCACTGCTAGGGCGGAAGACTGGATCAATGATGGGTCAGGTTGTACATGTCCTTAAGCCCTTTAAGGATGTGACAGTGACCTGATTGCGTTGACAGCCACCCTGAGTCAGGTCATCCTCTGGGCCAGATTCTGGCCAGGAAATTGGCAGGTGTCTGAGGGACCAAGACCAGGGGCCAGAGGAGTGGTGCCTCGTACCAGAGGTGGTGGCCCTGGTATGAAGGTTGCATGAGGGGCTGAGGAAATGCTTTGGCCTGCAGGTTGGGAAAGAAGAATGCATTCTCACCACCACGCTGGACCCCCAGGTGAAGGAGAGCGTGGCTGCTCGCTTCAGGGACTTCACCCTGAGGAAGCATGCACTGGTGGGGAGGGTGCGGAGAACAGAGGGGGCCATATGGCAGGAAGAGCACCTGGGGGGGGGAGAAGCATGGGGAATGAGATGCAGAGCACCCCCAGCAGCAGCACGGCCAGCAGCAGCTCTTTGGCCACCACCCAGTGGAGCACGCCAAGGCATTCACTCTGGGCACAGTCTGTTGGGGAGAAGGCTGGCAGTAGCAGCAGCAGCATCCACAAGGATCCTGATACTGCAGAGAGGGTAGGTGGCCAAGCATTTGAAGGAGCTTATTGTGGATTCCAGCAGTGTCCCATTTCAGTACTGGGCGCAGAAGAGCCAGGTTTGGCATGGCCTGGAACAAGGTGGCCCAGAATCTGCTCTCCTGCCCACCAACCAGTGTGCCCCATGAACAGGTGTTTTCTCAGGTGCGGGACTGTCAATCCCCATCGTTCGAGACTGGGCGCTGGGTTGGTGGAGCAGTTGCTGTTCCTAAAAGTCAATCTGCCTCTGCCGGGATTCTCTGAGCTGCCCTTTGAGTTAGAGTGAGGGGGAATACTGCCAATGCCAGAAGCAGCCTTGCTGCTCCTCCTTCCTGCTGAGTCTCTCTTGGTGCCTCCCTTGTCTCCTGCCCAAATGCTGACTGCCT
>QEPC01009197.1:2036171-2046242 GCA_003113815.1 Sphenodon punctatus | reverse complement strand
GGGGGGGGGGGGGGGGCTGAGCAGCCAATCCAACTGAGGACCCTCCCCCTTGTTTCTGACCTACAGATGGGTTTTATGCATGAGCACCCCACCTTCACCAGGGCGAACTCTGGGAAGGGAGGGAAAGTTTTTATTTATTTCAATTTTTATCCCACCCTTCCCTCACAGGCTCCGGGTGGCTTACAAAATAATATACATAAACATAACACATATAAAAACACATATAAGAAACAAATAAAAGCAATTTATAAACCTCACCCACCAACCCTCTCCCTAGCCCCTCCACCCCATCCCACACAGCCCTATCCCTCCCCACCCCTGCTCACACACACCCTCTCACTGGGGGGCTGTGGCACCATTCCCCATTTCTAGCATCCCATGCCTGTACCCCCCCTTTTACTGGGGGGCCATGACATAACCCCCCACTCCTGCCCATATCCCCCTCTCAGCAGGTGGCTGGCAACATCACCCCATACCTATTCTACCCCCTCAAAACAAAACAAACATCCCACATCCTTCTAAATATAATTAAAATGCAAGCATAAAAGATTAACCCAGTCTCTGACTGATGAATGGCTGCCAAACAGCAGCTAGCCTTTAGCACCTGCCTTCAGCAGCCGCTTGTGGCTGAAGGCTTTTAAGCCCTGGAGAGCATGGGTGGGGGAGTGGGACCAGCCCCAGGTCTTTCAGGATTGCAGATTAAGTTAAGGGTTGTAGGAGCAGGCAGGAGACAGCTAACCAAGAGGGACCTCGGGAACCTCCTGCCAAGAGTTAAAATAGTTAAGCTAGGTTATGGAACTGGACACCAGTTTATTTGGGAGAGGGGGGGACCCAGGCTCCCCCCCCACCCACTTACCCTGATATAGTAAAAAACAAAATGTGGCCTTTTGAACCCATATCTGCATCCTTGTCTCCTTCCACAATGAAGTGAGAGAGTGAACAGATGCTGAACAGTTGTGGTTAGAGACAGATCACTACCCCCCAGAACATACAACCTAGGATGGACAAGGGGAGAATAAGCAAAGGGAAGTCAGACAGGGCTATATTTGTGAAGCTGAGAAGTTGCAGGTGCACGTGCTTAACTTGCAGGCTTAGACAAAGGAGGAGGGGGATAATGAATGATGGGACAGTGCAATGAGAGGCATAAACAAGGAAGCTGCTATGGGAATGAGGAACTAGAAAAAGTCTGATGAAGGTGAGGTAGTTTTCCCCATGGGATCAGGAGGAAACGAGTCAACTGTACGTGTCCAGGGACGGAGTCCCAAACATAGGAAACAAAACAGGGATTCCTGGCTGTAACAGGGTAGCTGTGCCTAGAGGTTAAGTGTTGTCAGGATCAGTCACAAAGAGTCACTCACTTACGAGAATTAGCGCCTCCAGGTTTTTATTTACAACTTCAGTGATTTTTCTGGCCAGGCACTCAGTCTCTGGTCCAAACATAAGCTACAACCATAGTTCCATACAGTCCTTTCATAAGCAATTCCCAGCCTGTTAACAACCTTCTCCAAAGTTCCTTTATCTGGCCAAGCAACAACACAGCCTTGTCGCCCAGTAACAAGCTTCAGACTTGTCCCACTATGGCCGTTTTTACACAACCCCCAGTGTTCAGGTGTGTGTGTGGCGGGGGGGCAGTCTGTGTATATGACTGCTTGTGGGTGGGGGTTATGGGTGTGCGGCCGGTGTACACCTGTGTAAACACCATGGGAGGCAGGTGTTTGTGTATGTGTGCTCCCGCCACACACCCACCTCCACCGCTGGAGCCCTCTGACAGAACGGAGGATGCTCTGTGGGTCTGGGTAGGTGTAGGTGGGCGGGTGTCCATGTAAATGGGCACCCTACACCCACTGCGCCAAAACACCCACCCCCTCACCCCCAGTCATGTAAAAATTAGGGATGGGCAAACAGAACTGAGTTCGGAAATTCGGTTCGGTTCGAAAATCGAGTTGAGTTCGGAAGTTCAATTCAGTCAACCGAACTATATGAGTTCGGTCCGAACTCTGAACTTCTGAACAGAGTTCGGAAATTCAAACCCCATTGAACTAAATGGAATATTATCTTATATGGGTGGGCGAACAGAACCAAGTTTGGAAATTCGGTTCAGTTCAAAAAACGAGTTCAGTTCAGAAGTTCGGTTCGGTCGACTGAACTGGTCGAGTTCGGTCCAAATTCCGAACTTCCGAACCACATTCTCCGATCCCTAGTAAAAATGGCCTATGTCTATTCACTTTAATGGAGCAAGTCTTCTCTTTATCAGACTCTCAGGGTAGGCTTAATACAAAGTCCCCTGTAGTCCAGGTGTTGGACTACAGGGTTAGTCTCCCTCCTAAGCCTGTGACAAGTCAGGCTCCTCATTAATTTCCCAGGCTTTCAAGCCAAAGCTCTTGCTCCTCCCCAACCCAGAAACAGACTTCGTGGGAAGTTCCCTTGCCTCTGCAACAGCTTTCAAAGAGCTCCTTCCCTTCTCTCAAGCCGAATAGAACGCTCCTTCTCCTGCAGCACCCAAGAGCAAACCAACCCTCTTCCTCTGACTGGCTCAGCTTTATGGCTCAGAGCTGGCTCCTGCCACGCCCACTTCCCCAGCTGCTTCCACTTAAGCACTCTCTTATGTAACTGACAGCACCTGCAGCTCAGCTTGTGCTCTTCTCTGTTGGCTCTAGCAGCCTTAAAGGCACAACAGCCTCTTTTAGGCTGCATGCTGCCATACTGCCATTGCAAGGGGGCTGCTGTTCTGCTTTGGACAGAATAGACCCCTTCCTCCCCTCATTTTATGACAAGCAGCCAGATTTGGTTACTACCTGTCTTAACAAACAAGGAGATTTGTTTTCCCTGCTGTCACCATGATATTCTCCCTTGTGTTGTTCAACCCTCAACTGCCAAGATCATCCATCTTGCGCACTATACGCGCTGCTTTGATCATGTTCAGCCCCTCTTTTCCTCCCTTTCCTGGCTCCCCCTCTCCCCTTGTATCCAGCACAAACTCTTTGTCCTCACCTTCAAGGCTCGTCGTGGACATAAATATAATAGGGACAACCAGTGTAGCTACATTGGCCCATGAAGACTTTTTTCATGGTTCCTGGTGTAGCTGTATCCCCTGCCACCGGAAAGGGGGACAACCTAGCTTTGCCCTCAGATTTGGTCCTCTCTTTCCTCAATTCCTACTTGTTCCCTCCGGGGTACTTCAGTCCTCCTCTACACCACCCTCCCATCCCCAGAATTCCTTGCTCCCTAATCTGTCTTTACCCTGTCTCTCATTCATAACTACTAGGCAACTTTGAAATGTTACTGGGGAGGCAGGGGAACTCTATTCCCATGGGAATTAGCACATGTGGGAATGTCAATGCGGTAGTCCACTTTTAACTTGCAGGAACATCTGTCATTGTAAAAGCTACGCTGGGGGACCTCGCTGTGTGCACATGTTCTCACAGGATAAAAGCGGAATAACGCATTTCCACGAGAATAGAGTTGCAATTGCCATCACGAAAGTTTCCCCAGCCTTCCTGGTAATGTGTGAAAATGGTCTAAGACTGGCCTAGTGGAACTCAACCTGCATCTGTCTGTCTGTCTGTCTGTCCTCTGAATCCTTCCAGCCCTCTCAGCATGTGGGCTTGAAAATTTTCCCCTTTCTCTTACCAGACAACTCCTCTGCTTGTGTGATCAAAAGTGAGGGCATGGCATGCTAAGAATTATTGGTTCTTACCATCTGATTGTGCAAACAAGGGCTTTGCACGACTTCATAGCTATTGTGGATGTAAACGCGGATTAAGGATCCCAGGCTTAGCTAGATATAATTAGACAACAGTTGTGTTCCTAACACATGTGTTCATGCTTTCTGCATGTGTTCATGCTTTCTGTTCTTCTGACAATTAATTAACCAATAGGCCCTTTTTACACAGACACTCATAAGTGTGTCATACACAGATAAAAATAAGTGTCACATTTTATTATACATGTTGCAGGGCTGCAGGTGTGCGCTATGGGTGCCCTGCAACATGTATAATAAAATGTAACACCCATTTTATCAGTGTTAGAGTGTCTGTGTGAAAAGGGTCCTAGACTGCATGCTAATTTATAAAACATTTTGGAAGTGTGTGGTGTTGGTATTACTATTCCTTCTTTTGGTTCAATTTAATGCAGTATAAATGTAAACAGGACTCCACTGGTAGACATTATAGGGCAAGCAATGGCTAGAAATAGATCTTCTCAAACGGTGCTAGAGAAGGAAAGCCCAGTCCTCAGAATGCTCTACTGGTGTAAGCCCCAAAGGATCAGAGCCAGAGATAGCGAGTGGCCCAGCAGAAAGCCTGGGAAAGACGAACAACCTTTTATTCAGTACCTGAACTGACGTAAGGACTGGCAGGCATATTCAGAGCTTCATTAGAGATCCTGTCCTATTTAGATGATGAACACTGAAACCTTCCTGCATTTTGTCCGTTAAGAGTACTTTTTTAAAAAATCGAATAAAATACCGTTTACCTCAGGACATCCCTGTTGATATTCACATGAGTAGATGAAGCCAAACTAGGGTGACCAGATATGCAGGTTTTAGAGGGTGCTTATGAGAAATACAGGTTGCAGGGCTATATCGGAGCAAACGCAGCCCTGCAACCTGTATTTCTCATGTGGCCTCAAATTTGCATATCTGTCCACCCTAAGCCCAACTCATATGGAAATTTTCATTAGTCTCTTGATTTGTGACAAGCTAGGTGATCTGAGATGCTAAAAGACACTAATCTTCAAGAGGTCTGGATGCTAAGAGGTTACATAGCAGTCACGCTTTGGAACATTTAACGCTCAAGTGATAAGAGAAATAAAGAAACAGCTTGGACATTTGACGTCACGTCGAGGCTCTGCAAAAACAGAACTTCGATTTTCAATGCTCTGCTGAGTTAGAAGTGTTCCTTTGTCAGTAGCAAATGCCTTCTAGCCGGCTCTCAAACTGAACACACTGGAGTTCTGAGGGTTTCTCTATCTGTAACCAACCATTGGATTTAAAGGAATATGAGCATATTGCCACATAAAGGCTACGTTTAAAAATAAAATGGAAATTGGGAATAAGGACACTGACAATCTTTCCTTTTAGTGAATGTCAAAAAAATTATAATTTGAACTGGAGTAATGAGGTCATTAAAGAAACAGGGGATTTTTATGTGCTTTCAATACAGCTTCCAAAAAATGCTCTGACGTTTTGCCCTTGAACTTCCATTTTGTGTTACTAAGACTTGAGATAATAAAAGACTGGGGTCTCCCAAATTTTGTCTTTGTGACCTCATTTTGAGACTCAAATCTATTCCTGTGGCCTCAGAGAGCAGCAAAAGACATGCAAGGAATATGAAATATCAAACAGGATTAAAACCCCATCCACACATGGCCTGAAGCCACTTTTGGTCCAACACACAGGGGAACACAGAGGGGAACTTTTGTATTAGTATGTGTGTATGGAGTTGGCTCTTGCACTTCTCCTAGTAGGGCTTGCTCTGACACATTTTCCCCCGAAGGGCAGAACAAATTAGCCAAGTTCTCATCTACTCTCCCTTCTTGGACGTTGTTAACTGCTGCTTTCTACATCCCGTTTCCCCTCGATCCGAGTATGCATACACTGCTCTTCCCTTCTCAGCATAATACAGCATATTCTTGCTTTAGTGGGTGTAAATAGACAGATGGCAGCTCCGCTTCTGTCTCTACCAGCCCACTTCACCCCCCCAGGCTGGACTCAGGGGTCACTTTGCTCACGAGCAGGGTTTCTAAATTTTTATAACATAGACACTCTCCCCCGCCCCCATGCATTTTCATTCATTTTCAGTACCTTCGACAATTGTTTTCATATTTTAATTACTAAAACGAATGTGACTTCTTTTGTTTTAGTAATTAAAACAACAACAACAACAAATTGCACACCCCTACTATATACATGATTTTGTAACAGCAGGGGTTGAGGAAGGAAGTCAGCTTTAGGCTTCCAGGATACTAAAAAGCAGCCTAGCCCCCACGGCATTTGTTGGCTGGCCTTGAATGAGACAATTGTTTTTACCCACACATTTCTCCTGGATGTTTGTTGTTACATCCTGAACTTTCTCTGTGTCTAAATCACTCAACCAGATCTTAAACATCCGGATCTTTGAACTTTGCATAGAACTTCTCCCAGAACTTTTGTGTGTAAAAAAATTCTTCTAGTAAACTGCTTTGCTCCAGGCAGCTGTGGTCACTTGGTTTCCATGGCAGCCTGTTACGTTTACAGCTGTGGCTACTTTAGGCTGCCTCAGGGCAGTGTGTGTGTGAAGAATGCATCCAGGAACTGTGTCAGGGCACAGGGCAGTGTGTGTGTGTGAAAAATGAATCCAGAACTTACTTGTGGGCTTCTAAACCCAGAAGATTGAAACATCTGGAACTTTAACGTGTGTGTAAAAATGCCCAATGACACATTTGTGGGGTTAAAAGGCCGCACTTTTTATTTTCTTGTACCTGGGTGGGAATTGCCAGGAGCAATTTGGGTCCAGTAACAACAGAGCTATAAATTCAACAACTTAAAAAGGAGGATGGGTTTGAGTCACCTTCAAGTATCCATCCCACTATAACACTGGCTATGCCTCCCCCTCCACCCCAGGACATACATCAAGGGTGAGGGAGGACAGCATGTCCCCTTGGGACCAAAGTAAGGAGGGAGCCTAGAGGGCCTGGGGCAGTACATGCCCCAATGGTGCCCTCAAATTGACCTCTCCCCAGGACTTGACCCTGGCACTTGCCATATGCTGTGCATGTGCAAAAGGTCACACGTCACTGTCTCGTAAGGAGACAACTCAGATCATATAAATCCAAGCAATAACATAACAAGGTTACTGGACCCCTGCATAGTGCGAGAAAAATTTTAATGGCTTCTGGACCATGTTGACCCCTAACAAGCCAATTGAATTAGACAACACTGTGAGGAAGGCAAAAACCAAGGATCGCCAAAGCCAATACGGGGTCCTTGTAAAGATTTTTTCCCAGCCCTCGATCAGGCGACTGGTCTGTGCTCACGGTGGGTGTTTTTAGACACACATTTCTCCTGGATGTTTGCTGTAAATCCAGAACATTCTGTGTATCTAAATCACTCATCCAGATCTTAGGCTGCATTCTCACCTGTGGCGGCGGTGGCGGCAGCGGGAGGGGCGAGGGAGACGCAGCAGTGCGGAGGAGCCGGGAAAAGAGTCGGTGCAAATGGGGATCTGCTGCGGATTCTCTCATGCATGTCAGGGCAGGATTTTGCACCCTGACATGCACAAAAGAAGCCATGGCAGATCCCCATTCGCACCGGCTCTTTTCCCGGCCGCCAGCTCCTCCGCACTGTCGCGTCTCCCTCTCCCCCCCCCCCGCTGCCGCCGCCACCGCCATCACAGGTGCAGCCGTAAACATCCGACTCTTTGAACTTCTGCATGAAACTTCTCCCAGAACTTGTGTGTGTAAAAGGTTCTCCTGGTAAACTGCTTTGCTCCAGGCAGCTGTGGTCACTTGGTTTCCATGGCAGCCTGTCACGTCTACAGCTGTGGCTACTTTAGGCTGCCTCAGGGCAGTGTTTGTGTGTAGAATGCATCCAGGAACTGCCTCAGGGCAGTGTGTGTGTGTGAAAAATGAATCCAGAACTTACTTGTGGACTTGTAAACCCAGAGGACTGAAACATCTGGAATTTTAATGTGTGTCTAAAAATGCCCAGTATTAGGTAATAGGGAGGGTCGGTGGGTGCTTCAGGGCGGGTGTCCACGGCGTGACCGCTGGACTCCATCAACTGAGGGCTTTTAAGACCTCGGCTCCAGGTCCATCTTGCGGGACCTAGTTCCCGAATCCCGCCCCAACCCCAGGGTTGCCAGGGCAACCCTGACCCAGGGATAGAGTTTTGCACCCTTTTCAGGGTTTGCAGCAGCTTACTGGGGAAGGTGCTTCTCTCCCCCTACCATGTCCCCGCTCCTTCTCCAAAGGGAATGCAACAATGGTCCCCTTGCTGCCACTGGCTTGGTGATAGGGGAATATCAAAAAGGACACTTTCCTACCATTCTTCTTGCCTCCTGCATCAGTTATTTCACACGAACCTGCCTACCTCTTGGTGCACAGCCACTTCTTGTATTTGACTGATTCAATTTAGTTGAAATATGCGGTGAGCTAGGGTAGGTCTGCCCACACTTCCTAACCATGACTTTCTGCAATTCTCATCCCATCCCTCTGCCTGAAACAGCTCCCTCTTCTATTAAACACACATTGCCACCTCACTCCCTTCCTTGCCCTCCCTTCTCCAAACTCATTTTTCCAGAGATCAATTCCCCTCATCAGTCACCCACCCGTGCACTCTTATTCCCTTAATCCTTCAATTTAGCTGATGTTAAAAACCAAACTGGGAGGAGAGACACAGTCAGAATTAACAATATGCATCAAAGTTAGCTGCAGTCATTTGGCTTTAAAATTTCCCTCATTAGTGTCAGTATTGTCTTTCCAGACTGTAAGCTTCCTCCTCACCAGAGTTCAAACCAGCTAACACACCAATAGAGCTAAAGGATAAATAATAATAATGATAAAAACCATAACATTAGAAGCCTGAATGAAAAAATAGTAACTCCAGTCCCTGGAAGTGTGCTTTGTTCTTTTAGTGACTCTCTCTCCCTCCCTCCACCTACTCACCCACCCACACTGTCCTGGTGTCTCAGTTTAAAGACTGCCCTTTCTATTTCCATCATGTTTCCATCTATTTTGCCTGGCCCCCAGCCTGTTGTCATTCCGGCGAAGTTGTAAAACCTGGCTGTTCGCCCAGGCTTTTGGCGAGGGTGGGAGGGGAGGGTGAGGGTTTTTTAGCTCCCCCATCTTACCTATTATTTATTATGTATTTATTATATTTAGCCCTGTTTTAATATTTTTATATTATTGTATTGGATGTTTTAAATTGTTTTTATTGTGTTTTAATTGTTGGAAGCCGCCCCGGGCTGCTTTAGCAGGAGGGGTGGGGTATAAATCTATTAAATAAATAAATAAATAAATAAATAAATGTTCTCTTTGTCATTCTCCTGCTTCCCTTCCTCCCATTCCCTTTTACAGTTTGTAGTAACTCCTCTAAAGTAACTACCTTCTTCTACTTCAATTCCCACAAGCAATAGGAGCCAGGGGTCAAATAGCTCTTCCAGTCTCCTGCAGCAGAGGTGGAGAATCTCTGGCCTGGGGCCCAAATGTGATCTGCGGCTAGCTGGGTGGGTTGGTTTTTTTGGGTCCCTGTCCACTAGTTCCTGGATCTGGCCCTTGGATTCAGTTCTTTCCCCCACGCACTGAAAGGGTGAGCTCAGGGTAAGGGAGACGAGATTAGGGCATACACACAAGGAAAGGAGATGGCTGATCCCGGATCTGGACCTTCCTCTTCTTTCCCCTACCAGGTGCTCAACCCTGAAACATCCCTAACCTGAAGTTCTATGTAGCCCTTGCAGCATGTACTCATTTTCAAAGTGACTTCTGGGAGGGAAAAGGTTCCTCACCCCCACCCTAATCATCTTGCTTGGGAACTTGAAGGGCACTCCCAGCAGGCAGAGTTCAAAAATACCACCCAGGCAGTAACTTGGAGACATTGCGGGGAGAAACATAAAGGGAGGAAGTGCTGAAGTGTTCTGAAACAGGGGGTATCAAGGTAGTCACCTCCCTCCAGTACAGATAATAAAGCCCCCCTGGGGTAGGAACCTTCCTTCCCTCTTTAATCCCAATTGTCTAGAAAGGTAAGTATCTCCTTTCTCCCCACTTCAGTCTCCCTGCTCATGAGAACACAGGGTTAAAGTAAGTTAGAAGGTATTAGCCTCCCAAAAAGTGCTCATGAGAACAAGCCTTATATATTCCTTTGCCTTCCTCCCCATTATCTTTTTCCATGGGGATAGATAACTTTTCAAACCCTCTTGGCCCTGTCACCGCACCAGAAACCCTGTCACCCTCATGAGTTCCCATCCTCTCATGTTGAGGGGACAGAGGGTTTAGAGGGAATAGCAGGGGTGTAGTTAGGTTGAAATGGGCCCAGGGACAAGAAATGGACTCCCACAACCCCCATCATCATCCTCTCCCCAGTCCCACCCCTCCCCT
>QEPC01009197.1:1945685-1974997 GCA_003113815.1 Sphenodon punctatus | reverse complement strand
GGTCGCTTGGCCCCGCCCCCCCACGCTCCCATGGCTGCTCGGCCTCGGGGAGACGGGCGGGTGCAGCGGCCAATTAGGCCACTGCGCCCAATCCCTACCCGCGGTCAGGGATTCAATCCAGACCGGGGCAAGGTAACAGACGTTACTTTTGCCCCTTTCCTGATCATGGTGAAGCTAACCACGGTTCTGGCCCTGAGACTGGCCTCAACCTCAGAATCGTGGTTAGCTTTGAACCCCACCAGGAATTCACCATGGTGAATATCTGGCGGGGCTCAAACAGATGTGTATGCGATCACAGCCACCACACTGGACCAGTTTGGTTGACTGTGATCACGTAATGTCTGAAAATACCCATAGTGTACTTTTGGAGTTTTGTTTATTAAGTGCAGATCAAATAATGTGCTAAATAAACTCCCAATCTATTTAGGGCATTGGAAAATTTTTCAGAAAATTCGCATTGGAAAATTTTCCAGAAAATTTTCTGTTCTTTTTTTTTTTTTTTTAAACCCACTTCTGTGGGCAACTTTGAAAATTAGCACAGTCTCTACAGGCCAGTTAGGAGTCATGGACAGGGATGTTTATCGAGCATGCTCACAATGGGAGAAAGAAGCAGAGCGTCCAGATAATGAATCTATGCCATAGACCAATCCTCCATCCTTGGGTAAAAACAAACATGCAGGCAGCAGGGTGGCTCCCCAGCCTGGGATGGAAAACCGGAGTGGCCACTCTCTGGGTTGGCGGGTGGCACTGAACAAACGTGCCTGCTGCCGGGAGAGCTGTCCCACCACCTGCATGACCGGGATAGGAGTGGGGCCACAACAGACATGTGAGTGGCTGCTCCCACCCCACTCTGCTTCCAGCAACCCCCCACCATGACAAGCAGACATGGTGGTCCCCCAGGAATGGTGGGGCCAAACAGTTGCATTGGCCCACTTTGGTTTTTGTGGGTGGCCCTTGACCCGGAATGGACACCCGGGATTGGGCCCAGGGCACATCCTGGGCCAGCTGCCTACTCACCCCGGGGCAGTTCTGGCCAACATCTGGCAGCACCACATATGTAATCAGCCCCAGGCCATAGCGGGCCAATATCACATTTTCTTTTACTCCTGGAGTGCATATCTTCATCTCTGCTTCCTTCTCCTTGAGCTCACTCTTTCAGTCCTGAATATAGGGGCAGGATTCATGGGCCAGATCTAGGAATTAGAAACGGGCCAAATGAAAAAAAACAAACCGCTCCAAAAAGTTTCAGGGCAGATTTGGCCTGTGAGCTGCAGGTTCTCCACCTCAGTTTTAAATGAAAAGAAAACAAACTTAGAAGACACATTGTCTTCCCTCTCTGCAGCTGACAGTTTTCTTTTTTCTCCTGATCTCCATATGCTGGATTCCTCTCCTTCTTGTTAAATGACTGTGTTGTGTTCTAGTACTATTATAGCAACAGAGTCTAGCTAACATCCCAATACCCTGTATTTATCAACCTCAATCTTGAGAGGTGAAAATTTAATATTAGACTTAGCCCATATAGCCTTCTTGCAGCTGAACAGCAGAGCCCTCAAAGTTTGCAACCAAAAATTAAATGCATAGCTGACTGCAAGCAATGGAGAATTATCTTGCATTAGAGAAGACACTAACATCTCTCACAGGATTGTGTATACCAGATGGGAGATTATGCAAGATCATCCATGCTCAAAAACTTTCCCACTGCTTTATTCCCATAGAGTTCTCCAGTGATTGACAGTTTTGATTTGTGGGTTGGTTCACTCCATTGTGTGTATTCGTGGAGGATGAAGACTTTTGATTAAAAACATAAAGAATCTAATCCTAAAATCAAAAAGAATGTTCCCACTTTTTAAATTAATTTCATAAAAATAAGGTTTTTTTGGTTGGCAATATATTTTCAACTTCATTGTATGAAACCGATTACTGTGCTAGTATATGATTGAAAGAAAGCAAAATTGAAAATAGAAACAGACTATTCTGTTTTGTTTGTTCTAGGTATGGCCCTTTTCACACAGACACGCTAACACTGATAAGATGGGTGTTACATTTTATTATACATGTTGCAGGGCTGCAGGTGTGCTCTATGGGTGCCCTGCAACATGTATAATAAAATGTAACACCCATTTTATCAGTGTTAGAGTATCTGCGTAAAAAAGGCCTATGTGGCAGGAGAGATTTGGGGGTGGGGAGAGAACACCATAAACAATGAAGAGTAAATTCCTGCAATATAAGGCATTAATAAGAAGCAGCAGCAGTGCTGTCTAGTTTGAGGAGTCTGGAGGAGGAAGTATTCCTAAAAGAAAAAAACCCCAATGTATCTCCCTGTTTGGAGGTGGCAACTCCATAGAGAGCTGTGGCAGCACCTCCCACATACTGAAACAAAAAATGCTCAAGATTATACTACAGCCTAATAGATTATGCAAGCAGATTTGTGCAGCAAGCCCCTAAGAAATCCTGGTGGGATTTTTCAGGTAAAAGAGGGTCCATATCTCCACTCCTATTGTTTTATTTATTTATTTTATAGATTTCTACCCCGCCCCTCCTGCGAACAGCTCGGGGGAATCTTAAATGGATCTTCTGCCCCTTTACCAAATTTGTTTCAAATTGACTTGTGGGATGGAATATTATTATGGAGACAAGTGCGCATGCACACACATGTACACACATGCTCACACACGCACACACAGGGTGACTGCATAAGCCTCGATTCCATAGGAAACTAGGTAGATAGCAGTTGTAGAGGGATTCACCATCTCCTGACAGCCAATATAATGGTGTGTGGTGAATCACATTCCACCTGCCAACTCTTCCTGCTTATTTCCCTGAGCAACGCCCAATTACTCGGTCTCTGTGTGGCTGAGAAGAAGGAATTTCATCCTAAGCGTGCTACATTTTAAAAATGTCCTTCTGTGACTTGAATTCATTATGGATAAGTGGTGATAAGCTAATGTCACTTTTCACGGTGAATACAATACTGAGGCATATTAATCATGGAAAGAGTTTCATTTCTACGTAATCTTTGAGTTACACAGTCTATCTTCAATATCCTTACACAATGTGGAAGTACGGACAAGCAAGCAATATTTGCTTTAAAAGCAAATGTTTGCGCTATTGGGAAGCATAAGCTAAGCAAGAAGGAAGAATTTCTTTTAATTGGCTCTCCTCAGTTCCCTCCTAATCTTGGAGATGCAGACAAAGGCCCTTTTTACACAGGCCGTGGCTGTGTGTGTGCGTGCAGCGTGCACGCGATACAGCGTGGGCGGTGCATGTGTGCCGGTGCATACGGGCGCACCCCCACCTCCCACGTATCATGCATAGAGGCACCTATTTTCACCAGTGCCTTTTGTGCGTGGGGATCCGTGTGCGCGGGAGCGTGCACACCAACCTCTGCGGGATTTACACGGGCGGCACCCATGCAGATTTCTAGGTGTTCATGCGTAGGTGCCACCTGTGTAAAAAGGGTCAAAGTAGTGCAGATGATATCTCTTATTGGGCCAACTACTGTTGGGGAGATTATGCAAGTTTGGGGCTGCATAGGGTCCTTCCTCATGTAAGTAACATGCTCAGTGGCCGGAAAGCTTACATGTTCCCACCAGTATAAGGTCCAAAAAGATATCATCTGAACTACTCTGTCGCCATCTCTTACATTGGGACCAACACAGCAATCACATTCTTTAGACTTCTAAATGTTAATGATACATTATTTCTTGTGCCTACCTGCATCACTTCTCACCCCCAGTCAACTAACTATAGTGGAGATGATTTTCAAATGGAAGAATGCCAATACTGCATTCAAATGAGGGTCATTTTATATGACCCTGTTACCTACACCGTATGTGTAATGTTTCCTACACCTGGCACATAAACTATGAAGAAAGTTTTTCTTTTTGAAGGAAAAACAATCAGCTTCAAGAGGGCATTTATTAAGCACCCTAGTTACACAGTAATTTATCAAGGTGGACTTTATCAATCCTTTAGACTGACATGAATTAATGTGCTAGATATTCACTTTTGCTGTCACAGTATTGTAAGGTATCTCCTAAAACAAAATTGCCTTGAACAGTATATTTGGAGCTCAAGGTTGCTGTTCTGGAAAAACTAATCATCCAACCACTTTTCTGCTAAGGAGCATACATTCATTTGGCATGAGCAGTTCCTATGGATAACAGATGTCTTCTCAAAAGTTTTCACAAACATCAAATCCCTTAAATTCTGTTATTCAGGGCTCAGTTCTGAAACCCTTATTTGCATGAGCAGTCCTTACTCACCCAAGTAGTCCTATTGAAATCAATGGAAATACTCATGTGAGTAAAGATTACTCACATAATAAGTGCTGCAGGGTCGGCCCAAGACAACCAAGAGGAGCTTTCTGAAAATAAAGATATATTTGTATATTAAATAATGGGATAAAGATCTATGACAACACTACCATTTTGCCACCAAGGGTATTTTCAGAAGTGATGCTACCACGCTTAGAGCCAATCTGGGGTAATGACCACCAGAGATTTAGCCTTAGTAAGAAGGCAAATGTAACTGCCACCTGAAGGGAATGCAGTTTCAGTGGGACTGATTATTGATGTGGGATACCTGGACCCAATGGAGACTATTTGAAGGGCTGTCTTTAGGAGTTGTATGAACTATTGGGCCTGTTGTACCCTTCATTGTAGTGCAAACAGGTCTGAGGGAACTGTAATGCAACACGGCTATTTTTTCAATGGGGAATATATAGCTGCATACAGGTTTTGTTAGGGGAGTTTAGACTTCCTGATGGCTGTATTATAATAACCCTTACAGTATTTGGTATCTGTATTAATGTGGTGTGTCCTTATATGTTAATTCTGTTTATACATCAATATATGTTAATTCTTGGTCTATATGGGTCTATATAAATAAATGAATAATTGTTTTTAGAAGCTTTGGCATTCCCTTGTATCCCCCTGAGGTTGTAGTATTTTTAGTAATGACCACCCCCCCACCCCAGGGTATGCCGATACCCAGAGCAGACATGATGGTGCGTCTTTGTCCCAAACCGGGGTAGTGTTTACCACCGGCTGTTCCTCGTGATTTTCCATGATCACAACCAGTGGTAACTGCTACCACAGTTCAGGGCAAAGCGTGGTGAACATCTGGTGGCTGGCAAACAGAAGTGATGGTGGTTGTGACCTCAGGGTGGGGTTAAGTGTGGCTAAGCGCTGTAGCGCCACTTCTGAAAATACCCCGAGAGTTCCCAAACTGCTCACATACAACATATAGAGAATTACTTTAATTATGGCATGGCAACACTATACAACTGACCAAGAAGTGAACAAGAACACTATATCCAGGTGAACCTACAAAATGAATGGCAGATGCACCAACTCAGAAGTGCAAGCTCAGATGTCCTATCCCAATGGCTCTGCAGAGAGGACTGGAACTTCAGAAGTTCCAGAGGCATCACACCTCCCTTGATCCTGCTTGGGGGGGCTACAGACACTTGACCATTCTTCCAAGGCCGTTGGCCCAGGGAGTTTTAAGATGAAGGAACAGAGACTGTGTAGTTTCACTGGGCAAGAGGTTAGAGAGGGGCTTCCAAGGGCTTCTTAGTCTCCCCTCCTGAAAAATGTGCCCCTGCTCGGAACACAACTACCCAAACGGAAATGGAGCTTGACCCCCTTATTCTGATTAACTGTATCATGAATTATTTAATGTCACAAAACATGTGATAAATCTGGGTAGTAAATTTCATATGCAATTAGAAATATACTACCAGAATGAAGCGCTGCTGGAATTTGAGGGAATTTTTAATTTTTTTAACCACTGTGGTTTCCTTTCCATTGTGATTCAGGAGAGGAGCTTTTCTGTATTATTATTATTATTATTATTATTATTTATTAGCATTTATATAGTGCCAGCAATGTACCTGGCGCTTTACAAAAAATAAGATAGACTCACTTTCTTGCAATGTTTGCTTTCCCATTTGTGGTAACTATTGTAATTCTAATTCTTTTCTAATTAAGAAAGGTGCTCAGATAAATCAGACTTTTTTGCTCCCTTTTAGAAGCTCCATTTTATTAGCTTTTTTAAAGTTTGAGGTACTTAGCCTGATTCCTCTGGCAGCGGAAGATAAAGAGAAACAATTTGCCCTTGTAAACCTCTCACACTCTGGAATCCTAACATAACTATAGCAAAGATTGGCTGCCATTTGGTTCTATTACAAAAAGTAAGAGCAAGTTCTCAAATGAACACCCCTGATCAAAACTAACAAAAAGGTTTGCTCTTTCTGCTGAATTTGGTCTATCATGCACAAGGGATTGTACAGTACAGGCCCCTTGTTTGCTTTATATACATGACAACATCATAGATTGTTTAGCCTGAAGTAAAAAGCACTTCTGGAATTCATCATCTTACAATTTCATATACATCACAGAGAAGTGTCAGGATAAATAGTGAGCTTCCAACAGCCAAAGAAAGGTGCAACACACCCCGGAGGGTATGAAGAAAATAACGTAGAAGGAAAAAACAAAACCCTCTTCTAATTACTTTTAGGTCTTGATGACCTTTCTGTTGCAGAGTAATAACTGATTTGCAATCAGTAAGGACAAATGCAGCTGAAGGTTTAAAAACAGAACTTTACTTAAGCTTTCTCAGGCACAGATCCTTACTTGCATCTAACTAGTAGTGAGACAAAATGGAGACTGGAGACACACAATGAGAGAGAAGGGAATAAGGAGTGGTTACACAAAGGAATTCAACTACAAACCCCATCTCCCTTCTATGTACACATAAACTTTGCAGTGCCATCTGGTGGCTCTATAGTCAATTACTGTTCTCAATACAACAGGCATTAACTTATGGATGTTGCATATACCAACACCTCTTCTCAACAGACAGAAGTTAACCTACTAAACCCATTTTACTTAGTAGCTTTCGGTGGCGCTCTCCTGCTAAAGGTTTTGTCAGGGCATTTGCTACCATGTCTTTTGTAGCTGCCTTTGTTCATTTGTTGTGTTCCCCTTCTGATGTCTTTCCATGTCGATGGCTCAGACAGTCTGTCGGTACTTGCTATATAGGACAGGCAGGTGGGTGGTTTGCCTTTATTTTACCTAGTAGATCTTCTGATTTCAATATCTGCAGGTGATTGGGTTTGTTCCTGCATCTCAGTTGAGCTTGTGCTGATTTCAACTGTTTGTTCAGAACGCTCTTCTCCTGATTCAGGACGCGCTTCTTCTCCTGATTCTTGTAAGGACATTACACTGTTGCTTGGGTTTTCTTCGTAAGCCACGCTGTTGCTAATAGTTAATTTGTCTGTGTGTGGGTTGAGGATTCTGTATCCTTTGGAGTGTTCGCTGTATCCAACAAGAATCCCTTCCACAGCTCAGTTTTGTAGTTTGGTGCATTTCTCTTCCGGAATGCATACGTATGCCTTGCATCCAAACACTTTGATGTCTCCCATACTAGGTTTTTCTCCATACCAGAGTTCGTACGGAGTTTTACTCATTGTTCTTGAGTAGAGTCAGTTCTGTAGATATGTCGTCGTAACTGCTGCCTCGCCCCAATATCTTTTTGGCAGTCCAGAGTCAGTCAACATGCAGCTGATCATTTCTGCTAAGATTCTGTTCTTTCTTTCAGCTACCCCATTTTTCTTGGGCGTGTATGGTACCGTCTTCTGGTGCTCTATGCCATGGGCTCTCAGGAAGTCTTCAACTCTCTTTCCTGTGTATTTGCCTCCGTTGTCTGTTCGGAGTACAAGTGGCTTACGTTGGAATTTGTTGCTTGTCATGGTTAAGTAGTCCTTTAGTTTTTCCAGTACTTCATCCTTATGCTTCATGAGATATGTGACTGAGTATCTTGAGTAGTCGTCTATGAAGGTCGCTATGTATCTGTTCCCTCCAGGTGTGGGTACTTTCATGGGGCTGCACACATTGTTGTGTATGAGGTCAAGTGGTTTGGAGGTTCTAGTCTGGTTTACCTTGGGGAGTGTTGGTCTGGTGGCTTTAGCTTTGATACAACATTCACATCTCATGGTCAAGGGACATGCTGTTACTATCAGGTCTTTTGTCAGCTGTTGTCTTTGCAGTTCCTTTATGCTTTCTGGGTACCTGTGACCCAGGCGTCGATGCCACAGATGAATGCAGTCCTTGTGTTGCTTATGTGCAGTGAATTTACTTGTTCCTTGGTTGCACTCAAGCGATAAAGGTGCTCATCTGCATAGGATCTGTCTAGGACCCTCGTCCCCTTCTGGATTGTGCATTCATTACCCCGGAACTTTGTGGTGAGCCCTTTCTCTGTTAGGCATTTAACGGATAGGAGTCCTCCCTCTAAGCCAGGTACGTATAGCACATCCATTACTGGTATTGCATTGCTAGTGTGCCTCCGTGTGGCTTGTTGAAACTTAGAATTCCTTTGCCAATACCTTCTGAAGTGATGCTGCTTCCATCAACGAGGTATAGCTCTTCTTTGTTGCTTGGGTCCAGTACCGTGAAGAAGCTCTTGTTGCTGGTCATGTGACTTGTGACTCCCGAGTCGACACACCAGTCATGTGATGAGTTGGTCTGTTTTGCTCTAAAACATCCTCTCCACTGTTCTGTGGTTGTGTTACTGGTTGTGGCCGTGGCCCTTTGCTTAGGCATTTGTGGAGATTGCTTTTGTTGTTCTGCCTTCCATATGGAGCAGTCTTTCTTTAGGTGTCCTCCTTTCTTGCATCAAAAACATGCCCTTGTTTCCTTCTTGTGCAATCTGTTGTCTTCAGTTCTCAGGGCAGTTTCCTTATCCTCGTCCTGATTATCTTGTGTGATTTCTTTCCTGCGCTGGAATTCATCCATGAGTGTCCATTTTACTAATTCCAGTGTTAGTTCTGCCTCAGGCCTTGTCTCTAGGGCATTTATGAGGGCGCTGTATGATTCAGGTAGGCTGCAGAGAAGTAAGTCTTCCATGTGGTTGTCTTTTATCTCTTCACCAATGCCTCGCAGTTGTGCTACCACTTCCAGCATTGAATTTATGTGATCCTGCATCTCTTCCCCTTTACCAAGTGTCATCTGGTACAGTTTCCTTAGGAGAAGCAGCTTACTTTTCAAGCTGGTCCTTTTATGCAGCTTCTGCAGTGCATTCCACATGCCCTTTGCTGTAGCCTCACCCCTTATGTGGATTAACTGGTCATATTCTACTAGCAGGCTTATGGTTGCCTTTGCCTGTCTGTTCTTTCTGTCCCACTCCTCAGGGTTTGCTGCAAGTCTGTCTGTGGTGATCATCTCCCAATGGCCATCTTTGGATAGGAACATTTCTACTTTGAATTTCCATAATTGATCATTCATGTTATTCAGCTTGCAGACTGAAAGCTTTAATTCAGAGCTGCTGGCCATGCTGGCTTCCCTCCCCTCAGATTGGGATTCTGGTTCTTCTGCTCACTTACAGTTAGTAGGCCTTCTCTGGGAGTTTCCTTGGGCCTCTTTTCCTTTCAGCTCATTTTCAGACTTTAGAGTTGTTCTGGGCTGTTCTGAAGAAGTCTGGGCCCATAACCTGTTGCAGAGTAATAACTGATTCGTAATCAGTAAGGACAAATGCAGCTGACGGTTTAAAAACAGAAATTTACTTAAGCTTTCTCAGGCACAGATCCTTAGTTGCATCTAACTAGTAGTGAGACAAAATGGAGACTGGAGACACACACAATGAGAGAGAAGGGAAGAAGGAGTGGTTACACAAAGGAATTCACCTGCAAAACCCCAGCTCCCTTCCATGTGCACATAAACTTAGCAGCGCCATCTTGTGGCTCTATAGTCAATTACTGTTCTCAATACAGCAGACATTAACTTATGGATGTTGCATATACCAACACTTTCAGCATTTAAGAACTTTTATTTCCACAGGGCTAAACTATGCCTGTGTAAATTTCTGCAATGAACTGGTCACAAGCAGGTTTTCTTTACATATTTTTTCATGCTTCAGTTATTTTGTTCTCAGTAGGTGGTGTTATTATTGCAAGGAATCTCCCACTCTTCAATCCAGTCTGATTTTTGCCAATATTTGGTGATCGTAATAGAGCAAATAGAATGAAAAACCTGGAACGGAAACCTGACTTTTTAAAGCTATACAGGCAGAGAATAGTGTGTTTTCTCGGTCTCTCTCTGCAGTACATCTCTGGAAGTTAAAAGTGAGAGAGAACCCAGTCCAACTACAGCTAAAGTAAAATATGGTATTTTGGTTGCTATTGTGGCAGTGAAGCAAGTCCAGAGTGATTTTTAAAGGTTGAATATATGGCACTTAATTTCTTCAGTAGTCAGGTTTTGTACAATGTAAGACAAGCATTCCTCTTACACACTGTGAAAACATTTTGGTTCTTAGAATGTCTTTACTGTGAATGCCTGTAGAAAGAGGTCAAGACTGACACTAGGTCTGCATACAAGACACTTACAGTCACCCCGGGTCGCTACTAGCCATAGGAACAGTTCCAGTTGCTCCCTTGAGCCCAAGCTGGGCCTGGGTGAAGAAACAATTATTATTTTAAATTTATAGCCCGCCCTTTTCCAGACAGGACTCAGAGTGGCTTACAAGAAAGAAAAATACAATATCAAAATACAAAAGGTATTCCCTTCTCACCCACCAAAGTCCAAATCCCACCTTGCTCCTCCATATTAACCTCCTCCCACCTCACATCACACATAAAAAGTATTAAGAAAATATATTTTAAAAATCTCAAAATCTAGTCCAGCCCAACTTTCATGCCTTTCATCCATGAGAATCTCCACTCCAGCTACTCCACGATCTCTCGCCAGGGGGAATAGCCTCCCTGGAGCCCCATTTACCCACCTTAAATGCATACTATCCCACTATCTCAGAGGGGTCATGGCAGTACCCAGACTCCATGCCACCCTTCCAATGCCCTAAAGCAGGGGTGGGGAACCTCAGGCCAGGGGCCAAGTGCAGCCCATGGCTAGAGTTGTATGAATAAGTCAGACTAATTGGTTACTTATTCTCCTTTCCCTGGGATGAATGGACAGAAATTGATTGCAGAAGGAAGAAGGGGCAGCTAGCTGTTGTTGCACACACCACAGGAAAAAAATAAAGGCAAAGAGTCACAGTCTGTGGGTTTAACAGAACCACAGCTTTATTAATTCCATGGAGATATCAGGTATACCAGCTAAAGAATACTAATCTAGTGGGAGCGTTCATGGTTCTGCCAAGTTCTTTGGCCAATTCAGGCCACCTTCATGAGCCACTAGCAGCTCCCATGTTCTCAGGAAGGCTTCTCCATTTGCATTCCAACATTGTCCATCAGGAGGACATTGGACAACCCATAAACAGGGGGCTCCAATGAGAGACTCTGCTACCACTTATCCCTTGCAGGATGAACTGGGGGGGAAGTGGAGTCATATGCCACCCTAGCTGCTTCTGTTCTGTTTCAAGAACTGCCTGTTCCTCAGGCTGTGCCTCCACAGGGAAGCACCACTGCTCCCCACCTCTTATGGAGCTGCCCAATGGATGTCACATAGCTCTGATTTGTGGAGTTGGCACCTTAATTTTTACAAGCTCCTGCACTAAAAAGTTACCTGCCACCATATAGAAGTGCCAGTACTAAGTTACCAGACTCCACACGTGCACATGCATGCATGCGCACGCGCACACACACACACGTGTCTCAATATACAGGTGTTCTGAAAATCCAGTTCTTAGGCCCTCCAACTAATGGAGAAACAGTTGGCAACAAATCTGTTGACTGTTTTTAGGATGCAAGAATGTGTGACGGGCATAAGCCAACTCCACAGCATTCTCTTAGGCTCCTTTTGCTACTGCTGCTGGACCCCAAGACATCTTCCCAATGGACAGTGCGTAAAAACAGATGTGCAGGCAGCACGGCGGCTCCCCCGCATGTCCTGGAATGGAAAACCACAGCCGAAATGGCCTGGGTCAGGGAGGGGCACTGAAAAAATGTGCCTGTGGCTGACGAGCCATCTCTCCGCCCACACAACCCAGCTAAATAAACAGCAGGTGGGAAACCTCACCTGCACCCTGCCCCATCCATGATGACCAGCCATGGCAAATAGTCATGGCACTTTGCCATGGCGGTCCCTGCCCTGAGGCAGGATGGTGTGGGGCCGAAAATGTGCTAGCCCACGTTGGTCCATGTGGGTGGCCCCGTAACCCAAACTGTGTCCTTGGAGATTTTCTGAGAATGCAGCCCCGGCTAGCTGGCTGCCTACCCACCCCAGGGCAGGCCTGGGCCAACATCTGGCGGCGGTAAACAGACATGGCAGTCTGTTTCAAAAGTAAGATATTCCAGTGACTATTTTTGCTGATGACACCTCCCCTCCCAAGTGACTGTATGCCATTAGGGGAAAAAAGCCACTAGCATATCTGATATTTATATACAATGAAGGGAAACCTGTAATCAAATGATAAACAACTATAAATGTAGACAGTGCAGAAAAGTAAGGAGAGGTTACACCTTGAAGGTAACAATGGGAGCTTGCACTTGATTCAGTGGAAAGGATATATAATATGTAAAACCCCATAATGATGCACAGCAAGCAAGCTGGTTAAAATTACAAAATATTTTGCTTTATTATCTTGACTTGCACAAACTTGTAACTTTTTTTGAGTATCTAAACTCAAAGCACAACCCAAATTTTATAGTTAGGTCTGCCTACCATGGGCCCTGCTGGGACTCCAATTTCAAACATCCTCAAACTTTAGTTAGGATTAAAAGTTCATACCTTAACTAAGAAGCAAATGTTAGAGCCAGGCCTTCTCCCTGCAATGATCAAAATCTATAACTGCGACTGAGCTTTACTTCAATTATCACATCTGACTTGTGAGGGTGAAGGCCAAGCCAGAGAGATAATATGTTACTCACCTTCATCTCAATTTGTTTGGTTTCTAGATTCTGAAAAAGTAGCTTCACTCGTGTTTTCCCATCATCTGAAGACCCTTTGAGCTGAGAGAATTTAAACCTCCAGAGGACATTCTGCAAAGAAGAAAATGTCAAGATTATGTAACAAGGCACGCTCCTACCCAGAAATTAGAGAAGAACAAACTATTTTGGGCAGGTATTAAGAAATAAAACATGCAAGGTAAAATAAATGAAAGATTAGTACTATCATGTGAAACAGTATTGGTTGCATAAAAAAAGCTATTTTATGGTTGTATTTTATACATAACAGATGAAAGAGACATTTTTAAAAAGCTGCTTAAATCAGCATACAAAACACCTGGAAATGTTCTGCAAATTAAGATTTCACAATTAGCTACCCATGTAAGGGAGATACATGCACTGTGAGCTTCCACTGGTTTGTCTCTATGTTCCTTTTCACACAGCCCCCCCCCTTTCACATGTGTGAGGGGGAGGGGCACCCATGCAAACACAGCAGTGGGCAGGTATGCAGTGGGGGGGCTGGATGTGCGCTCCTGCTGGTGGTGAGTGGGGTGTGTGTGTGCGCTCCTGCTGGCGGTGAGTGGGGGTGTGTGTGTGTGCTCCTGGGCTCCACCCATCACCCACACACAGAGCAACGGGTGCCAATGCCAGTTGCTCCATGTGTGGAGATGGGTGGAGGTGGGTAGAGATGGGTATGCGCCCATGGGAATGACCGCACACCCACCTCCAGTGCCCCACTCACCATGGCCCATGTAAAAAAAGGCCTGTGATTGGACGGATGAGAATTCTTTATTTCACACACATACTAGGAACAGTGGCTTGAAAAAGAGGGACTGCTATACAAAAATGCTTCTGCCCAGGGATCATTTGTGGCAAATAAATAGCCAAGGAGGCAGCTGAGTTTTGAATCCAGCCCCTTTTTGCACTGTTCTCTTCTATGTGGACAAAATGGTGAGACACTTCCAGTGAGTTCTTGTTTTTCGCTTACTGTCATAATTGAAGTGAAAGTTAGTCTGCATGTTTTTTGTAAGAAATCCTTTTCTTCCTGTTAGATCAATGTTAAAGTTCAACTCTTCTCCAGGTTTTCCCCCCGAACAAATGGAATTAGGGCAGCATATTGATCAAGCACTCTGCTCTGCCATTAAACATTGATTAAGGTAATGTGAATATAATCATTTTTTTTCTGTTGCTCCTGAAAGCGCATGAGATAATTTGATATTAGGCTAACATTTCCCCCTAAATCAGATCTGCAGATTTAGATTTCCATTCTAAATTAATCTCTCTAAAAGAGCCTTGCCCAAAATCTGTAGCTAGTTCTGCATCTGTTTTTCTATACAACTTATATCAGATATTTGTATCTTTCAAAGAGAGTCCCTCTCCTCTTCTGCACAGGAATCAGGAACATGGAGCTGCAAGGCTTACGGGAGTCACTATTTCCCTAAGACACTGGCAAGGATTCAACAGCTTGTGGGTCACATGAATCCACAGGGGTCAGCCTGAAGCCTTCATGAGCAAGTCAGTATTTTATTTATTTTATTTATTTCAATAATTTTTATCCTGCACTCATCCTGCCTAAGGCAGCTTGGGGCAGCTAACAATAATATAATATAAAACATAAAACATTAAAAAAAACCATCATAAATATAAATATATAGAAACATACAAATAGAGGAGCTTAAAAATACGATCCACCCCCTAGACCTACTCCCCACCCACTACCCGTCTCTCCCACCAAAAGCCCAGAAAAATAGCCAGGTCTTACACTGTCATTGGAAGGAGGGAAGATCTGGGGAGAGGCGAACCTCCACTAGGAGGGAGTTCCATAGCCTCGGAGTAGCTATGGACCAATGTCGACACCCGGGGGACCTCGAGAAGGGTGCCCCAGGCTGACCGCAGGGACTGATCCAGGACCCAGGGAATGAGAAGGTCATTCAGATAAGCAGGGCCCAGACTATTTAGGGCTTTAAAGGTCAAAATGAGCACTTTGAATTGAGCCCAGAAGACTATAGGCAGCCAGTGCAATGAACGGCGCACCAGTGTTATGTGCTCTCAGAGGCCCATCCCCATAAGGAGATGGGTCGCTGCATTCCACACTAGCTGCAGTCTCTGAACCATCACCAAAGGTATGTGTGTAGATTAGGCCTACAGCCGGAGTCACTGCTAGGGGCACTGGCTGTAGCTCTGAGAAGAAGTGGAGAGGTGGTCGCTACACTGTTCAGCCTGAGTACAGCTGGGTGCACCATATGAAAGAGGCAGCATGAACCTGCAGCCTTATGCTCTCAGAGTCATGTAATCCCCTCACTTCTCCTCCTTGTCCCCCACCCGAGTCCCAAGGCAGCTAGGATGTTGGAAGCTACTTAGGCCATTTTTAAATGATCGTGGCCGCACTCGCGCTTGTTTTGAAAAAATGCCGGGAGCTGGGATCAGATGATACACTCCCGGCAATCGCGCGCTCGGAAGGGAGACGTGCGTGCTTTCCTGGCCGCGATTTGACCAGGTTGAAAAATCGACCTGGTCAAACGCGGCCGGAAAAGCATGCGGGTCCCCCTTCTGGGCGCGTGATTGCCGGGAGTGTATTGTCTGATCCCAGCATTTTTTCACAACAAGCACGCGCGCGGCCGCAATTGTCTAAAAGCGGCCTTACTCTGTATGTCTCTGGCTGACATTGAGGAGGAGAAGGAATATTTTCTAGATGCATTTTGGCTTGTGATTGTGCTAAAGACAGGTTTTTAAACCCATTGGAAAATCTGAGGACTGTGCCCCTCTGATTAGCTGGAATTGCAAGTGAGTCATGACATTAACAAACTGATTTTCTTATTCTGCTAGACATTTGATTTTAATAATTCTACACTAGCATTATGTCAGACAGTATAGGCTGGGGGAAAAACAATGGTAATGGTGCTGCTTGCAGGAGTGACAGGATATAAATATATTAAATAAATAAATAAATAAATGGTTAACATTGTTCTGGAAAATACAAACATTTTACATTTAATTGGTACAATTAATCCTGAAGGATCCAAAAATACTCTACAAACTTTATATTTAGTGGAATCACCCTGTTCATTGACCTGCAGTCATCTCTGGAGTGGAATGCTGGATCTATGAACAGTATGTAAGAAGACCACACAACAGTGTAGTATAGAAAAGCTGCATCAAATTCAAACTTCAGGATGATGTAAGGTAGGCAGAACAGATTTGTAAAATCAGGGCAATGGTTAATAGCACTGCTCTTTCAATAAGTGCCATATATGATCTTAGTGGTCTGGTCATAGGGGAGACGGGGGTTTGATTTTTTTGGTTCTTTCAGAATACTGGCATCTCCAAGAGCACAATACTCTTTAATGCTATGTTTCATCAGTAGTTCACAAAATATTTGTTTCTTAAGAAAGAGTTCTTTAAAGGATATAAACATTTTGTATGACACTTAGAAAGACCTCACTGCTTATTATCCTTTGCCATTGTCAGATTAGTCCAGAGAGAGTTTGGTTGCTGTGTTGGTCCTAAATGTAATAGAGGGAGACAAAGTAGTTCAGTTGATCTCTTTTATTGGCCAACTTCTGTTGGTGAGAGCATACAAGCTTTTAGGTCCCACAGGGCCCTTCCTTGGTCATGTAAACAGTCAAAACTACAGACTGAGCTGTGTGGCCCAAAAGCTGACATATTCTTTCACAAAAAAAAGACGGACCAATAAAAGATAGCATCTGATTTACTTTATCTCCAGGAATACTAAACAATATTAAATTATAAGTGTATTCTTCCAGCACTTGTCTTGCCATTACTGGAAACATTGCAACTGGCAAAATCTTTCACAAATTCTTGGCGATAAATTTGTTATGCTTATTCAGTGTACTAAATGGACAAAACTATGCCATTTCATAAGTCAGTTGAACTACATTTATTTACTCCAGCTCAGGATCTAGAGACACAGTAATAATCAGATCTAGAGCTGCTACTGCCTTTGTAGCTTCTGCAAGGATTTTCTGTGTGGCACCTTTCCCAACACAGCAGGCTACTTGGACTCAGAGACAGCCTTAAGAATTGTGGGACTTTTTCCAAAGACCCTTGTGGAGCCTCTCCTAGTGTGGGACCTTTGGTGGGATATACTCAGAAAACCTACTGGAGTGCCTCCTAGTGGAGAGTCTAGTGTAACTGCATTGGTCTCACAGACCTAAAGAACATCACTAGGACTGCATTCAGATGTGTGCTTAATTCACACAGCAGTGGCAGCGGCATTGTGCAATTTAAAGCAACGCGCACTTCTGGGTTGGTGTGAAGCACAATTCAGCGTAATGTGAACTAGTGAGCACAATTCAGCGTAATGTGAACTGTCAGAGTGCTCTGAGCAGCTTTTAAAACTGCACTCCAACAGTTCACATTACAGTGAATTGGTGCATTCACACCAACCCGGAAGTGCGTGTTGCTTTAAATCTCATGATGCCACTGCCGCTGCTGTGTGAATTAAGTGCACATCTGAATGTGCCCTTAGTTAATCCACTGTAGCGCAGATTAATCTGGGTGCCACCATCACATTTAAAAATGACCACTAGATGTTACCACGGTCTGACTCCTGACCGTAGTGAAATTTAGCCTAGGCTGTGAGTCAGGGAAACCCCCAAGTCACAGACCTGGGCTAAGCTCCACCACAGTTGGGAACCAGCCACCAGAACTGGAGTAAAACAGGCTATCATGTCTGATAGCCCGCTTCACTCACTGTGGTCCAGAATGGTGGTGTGAGATGGACGGGCGCCACGGTGGCCATCATTGGCTGCCATGGCCACCTGTCAGCTGGAGGAGTGGGGTGCTGCATGCAGTACAGGGGCAGGGATGTGCAGATGAACATCCATGCCCTCCCTGACCCAGACTGCCATCACGCTTATTTGGCAGCACGGTGGATTTGAGCCGGAGTGACGGTTGCTGCCACTGCCTGGAGAAAGTCAGTGGTGGCAGTGATCATAGCATCTGAAAGCACCCACTGTAAAGACCAGCACAAGGAACAGTTCCCAGCGTCCCATCACTGCATTCAGTGATAAAAGCTGCTGTTGGTTGGATTTATTTTATTAGATTATTTAAAAAACATTATTGCAGTGTTTTGAGATTCCAATATTTTGTTTCCAATTGCACAAAAACAAAATAGATTTCCCCCCGAGTTCCATAAAACTTGGAAAACATTTCTTTTGGTAATTTTCTTCAGTTAAAATGACTGATATATTTAACTTTTCAGCAATCAACACTTTTTTGTTGTTTTGTATTTTGACAATTGAAATTTTTCTCCAAAAGGGGTTTTTAAAAAATAAACAACCAAACCCTAAAACATTTGATGCATTTTTAAAAAATGCATCAAATGCCTTCCATTTCATTGGAATCCTTAGTATTTTACATATTTTTGGAGTAGCTAAAATATAATAGATATCAAGTTTTTTCCCCCTTGCCAAAAATGTCAAGCAGCTATAATAAGAGCCAGACTTTAGCTCGAGTCTTGGGTGCAGGATGCAGGGAAAAGATTTCTTATATCCAAACTCACACAAGTATGGGTGCAATCTAGTTCTTAATTATATATATATTTGGAAAGGGAGGATTATTTTCCAAATAAACAAATAAACTGACTTCCTACCTGCATGGATTCAAATCTGATCACATGAAAATGAAGGTTACTGGACATGTCCCCATTAAACTGGGATTTTAAAAAAGTGTTATTTTTAATGACACTTTATAAATCAAGGTCTTGCACTCCCTCAAGCTGGGAGTAAAGATCTGTTTAAATATAAGCTTTTCTGTCATAAGAATAGTGATTTATCTTGCTGTCACTGGACAAAGTGCTCCTTCCACATTTTGACACAACAATGCACAATTCTGTTATCTGTCTCTTCTCAAGAGATGTTTGTAATTCAGATATGAAGTACGAATACTGCCTGATACATGCTTTGGGATTCCAGCCCCTATGTAAGTGTCAAATATTACTATAAACAACTTTAGTGCAGAAAAAAATGAAATACGCTTTCTGCTTCTTTCCCTCTTACCTTTGTTTTACTGTCAAAACAGGTGAATCCTAAAGCAAAGTCCAACGTGAAGCACAGGCTCTCTCCTTGCCAGATGCACATGTATGTTTTAGACTAGAAAAAGTATTAATAATGAAAAAAATGGCTTTATTATCATTATTTATTTGATCCATTAATAGCAAAACTTTGTTTTTGTTAAAAGGCCCCAAATCAATAACACTAGAACAGATAATAGCAGCTCATAGATAGAAATCATTTAAGTTTAATCAAACTAAGGTTGTACACAGTTACAATGGAATTCACCTAAGCAGAACTTTGTTAAGTTCCTTTTAAGACAAACTACTCATTTTCACCTCCACCCTGAGCCCTAATCAATTAAATGTATCTGCATTTTGCATGGGATAACTCCTTCTTCCCTGCTCCAATTTTCTGATAACTCCAAGCTACTGCTATGAAAGCCCTATTGTTAAAAATCTGTTAAGTAACACTTGACACGTGTTTTTTCTTCCCATGTAGGTACCATAGTTTAGTAATTTAAACTCATCCTTCAGTCCTAAATGAAAACGGTATCTGGAGCCTAGCAGGATTCCCTCTCTCCTCCAAAGTAGACCCAGTACACTTTTCATTTAGGACTGAATGCTGGATTAAACCATTAAGATGTCATATGCAGGATGACTTAACAGAATCGTAACACTTAGCAGGAGTTACAGAATGGGCAAGCACGGGGGAATCCTTCTTTTCTGGAATTTGCTTTCAGCTGATCAACTGGGACGTCCCTCTGCAAGATTACATACAGTATATCTCTTTGTCAAATCTAGACTCTTGTGATTAAATTATAAAAAACGGAACTGAATGTTAAGAATGAAAATCACGTTCATTTCTAGGGATGGGACTCTGGAACGATTTTCGGTTTTGTTTTTTTCGGTTTTGGTTCTCTGTGAATTTTGGTTCTCGGTTCGGTTTTTGGTTTTGTGCATTGACTCCCCTCCCCCCCTTTTCTTTTTCATTGGAGAAAAAAAATTGCCATATTCAGGTCGTTTTGGTTCTAGTCAAAACTGAAATTCCCACCCCTACTAAATGGACTGAATATTGTTTCTGACTTTAATAAAGATCTCTAACATCATCTCCAATATTGTTTATTTGTTTTTAACGTTGGACACCATATGTTATCAGCATGAGTTCCATTTCTTTAAGGACTGCTTAAGTTGAAGTTCTAATAAGCCAAAACAGTTTAAGATATTCCAGTAAACTCAACATAAGAAGACTCCACTGTACAACATAGGAGATATCTGCTAACTATGGGCAGGTATTTTGATTTTCAAATTTGCTCATCAGATACTGGCCAGATCGTGCCAGAAAAATTAAGAAATAAATTGAACAAAAATAGAATATGAAAGCTCTCTGTTGCAGGTCTCTAATACTGAAAGGTCTAGACAACTGAGGGCCTACTTTGCAGTTTCTTTCGACTCTATATTGGATTTTACTCACATGGTTTTTAACAAGTTTTATGCAGATAATCAGGACTGGTAATGTGATCCTCTGAGCTGATAGCATCAGCAGTAACACTTAACACGGGCACATGCCCCAATCATTACAATGGGGTCACAACTGTGCTAAATCCTAGTACTCAAGCTATTTGTTTGGAGGATCACATTCTAAATACTCATCGATGACCATATGAATTGTCAGATGAGAATCTGTCTTGTTAAGCTCTCTATCTGCTCTAAATCGTGCAAATAGTCTTTTTGATTTAACATCATTTTTTAAAAAATGCTTGTAAAACTGGGGTAGAATGCCCTGGAAATATTCATGGCCATTTTTGAGTTGATTATAACTATCACTAGTTTCTTGTCTGCCAATGAAATACAAATGTTAATTCTCTGACCTCTTTTCATGTCAAAAAGGAAGTTTCTGTTGAAACTTATTAAAGTGTTTTACAATAAAGAAAAGTCTATTAAAATTTAAATTTACTTCATTACACATTTGTAAAACTCCAGGTATTGCATTTATTGAGTAGCTTAGATACCAGCAACGTTTTACCTATTTTAATCTTTTAATGTGAATTTGGTTTAGAATGTATATAAGTTATAAAAGACTTATTTTAAGGAGTCATCAAGCAACCCAATATTATATTACTGCTGTGAAAAGATAAACCAATGCAAGTCTTCTAATGTTATACAGCTTTCAAAAACATCTGTGTTGAACATGAAAAAGCATGTTAATGACCTTGCATCCTGAAATTTGTATGCCATGGATTCAATCGCTTTAGTAGTAAATTTAAAGGTGTTAATAAATGAGACAATAGCTCACTGCAGTCCACGTTTGGTCCGTGCAGTCCTCACTTAGCCCCCACTCAGATGTTTATCATGTCAAGCCTAATAAATGGGAAGCCCCCGTGTGTATTTCATGTGCTTGTGGGCAGCCCTTGCTTGCAGCGACAGTGATGGCAAGAGCTGAGAGAAGGACAGGAAGCAGTCGCTCCTTGGATGCTCTCTAGGATGTCTACCCACAACTCTATGGTGCTGGCAGACCTGTATGTGTGGAGACACACCATGCAACCTAATTGATAGGACACAGACATGTGGCAGCTGGAAACAAAACTTTTAGTATCACGTGGCTAGCCAGCCCTCTGTACATACTCCAAGAATCCCTAGTTCTGGCTACTGACTGGCAAAGGATAAGAGAATGCGTTAGAGTAAAAACAATTGCATATTGACATGGACTGTTATTTTATAACATTGATTCTGAAGCTAGCCTGTTCCCTTTGATGTATTGTCTAGTGAACTGAGTTGTCAAAATTGCAGGGTCTCTGTGACCACTTTCAGACATGCCCCCCCCCCCCCCCCGTGCATATTCTAGGTGCAGGGGGGAATGCACAGTCAGAATATGCCCGGGGATCGGCCAGTCCGAAAGCCCCCTCTGTGAGGCTTTGCCGGCAGAGATGCGAAGGGATGCAGAGCAGGGGGGCATGTCTGAAAGAGGCCTTTAAGTATAACTGCATATATACACCATGGATATTTTTTTTAGAAAAATTCAGAATGGGATTTATTTTTCATACAGATCTGGGAAAGAAAAAACAAACAAACAAAAAAACCCAGTTAGAAACCAGTGTGAACCAAGTGTATAATTACTCATCCACTGCCCAGACAAATGCAATCTGCAATTGCCCTATCACATTTGCATGGAGGAACCAGGGCTGGTTTACTTCAAGTCAAGTCAAGTCAAGTTTATTCTGCGTGGCCGACCAAAGGCCATTGCATATAAGGATATACATCAAACAAATACACATCCTCATAGAGGAAAACACATACAAGGGTAAAAGGGTGATGCATATCAAATAATAAAATAATACATATAAATTAACTAATAAAATAAGACTTATAAAAATACCTAATCAAATAATATGGTGTTTGATTCAAAGGGAATATATTACACAATCCCTGAAAATATAAGGGGACTACCCCTGTAAAACCTACAATCCGTGGTCCAAGAGTACTGGGGCAAAATCACAATAAGAATTTCTCCGGCCCTCAGGCTTCTATTACCGTATGCCTGCTGCCATACCGCTCACAGTCCCTGTCTCACAGCGGCGGGATATACCGTCACCTATTTCATTGCGAATAATCCGACTGCATAAATTTACCAAGGGGGGATTAAACTAAATTTAATACTAGGAAAAGTCAATCAGGGTGATGGCCAAATTACATTAGGCTTCAGAGTACCACTCGTATTTCATCTGCACCTGCTAAAGGCAGACTTAAGTCAAGGAGTCATCTGGGAGGGCTCTGTACTCCAGAAAGTTCTTCCTATAGTGAAATGCGCACAATAAAAAAGATGCAACATTCTTGATATCCTGAGGGTCTGAGCCATCCAGAAGTCTGCCCTAAAGGTTAGAGTCCGATCTGCTGGGAAAACTTCCCAGCAATGCCGCCAAGTATCTTGCCCTTGGCACATCATAAAGATGACAATGTAAGATGATGTGGCCCACGGTCTCAGTAGTAACATTATCAAAAGGTGATAACCTTTCAGCAAAAGGGATACCCTGGAAGCGTCCCTCCAACACCCGTGAGGGCAAGGCGTTTACTCGGGCACAAAAGAATAATTGTTTAGCCCTTGTTGATAATACAGCAGTTAGGTATTCCGCCATATACCCTGGTTTAGGTACACAATCTATATGAGCCCTGACATGGGGAGAGATGTTTGCCTTGCCAGTCTTCAACTGACGTGCTATGTCAGAGGCTCTGGTCAATAACTCCTTCCTAACTGCCCCGGGAAGTTTATGGGAAAGATATTCTTTAGATAGTCCCAGTTCCTTAAGTTGCCCCTCTATTTTGGAGACCCATGGGCTAACAAAGGCATCTTCACTAACCTCCTTTAATAAGCCCAGGCACTGATTGAAAAAGATTTTACACCAAAATTTCAGCGCTTGCTCAAGGGCTGTCTGGTTTACTTTTTGAGAGGGAAAGAGCAGTACGTGTGCATGTGAGTGAGAGTGTGTGTGTGAGAGAGAGAGAGAGAGAGAGAGAGAAGGGGTTAAGGAGGATAAATTATGTCCTCACTACATATGCGCCTCCACCCACCTTTTTAGGCGCTAGCTCCCACACAGGCTCCTGAGTGACTGCAATAGTAGTACGTGCTTAAGGATGCTGCTGTAAGGTCCAGCCAAACTCAAACTCTGGCCACTAGACCACAATACCACAGCAGAGCTACGACAACACTAGGGGTGTGCACCAGGTCCCCATGTCATTTTGGATTTTCATTTTCGTTATTCAAAAATGTCATTTTTGTTACTGTTATTAATGACAATGACATTTTCGTTATCATTATCGTTATCGGTAATGTTATTATCGTTATTGGTTCTATTTCAAACAAAGATTTTGTTTTTGGTATCGGTATCATTATTGAGTCTCGTGAGCAACTAATATCTATCTAAATCTAAAGGAGACAGGGAAAGGAAAAAACTATCTATTATCGAATCAATTATCTATATAACTATTCTAATCTAATCTAATCTAATCTATATGCCTATAATATATATATCTAAATCTAATCTATACTATCTAGCTGTATATAATGTACAGGAGGGAGAAGGACATGGAAAGGAAGAAGGTAAAATGTAGGGTATGAGTTAGGGGTGGGAATTCTGGTTCTCCCGAGATCCGATATTGCCAGTATTTGGGTGTATCAGCTTAATCTGATAAATCCAATATTTACCTGTACCGGCATATCGGATTTTTAACATTGGCCACGGTACCGGATTTTGTATATTGCGGCCATTGAAGTCAATAGCCGCAATGTAAAAAATCCGGTACCGCAGCCAATGTTAAAAATCCGGTATGTCGGTATAGGTAAATCTGGTACCAGGGATATCTGATACCGGTACATCTGGTATTCTCCCCGGTGTCCCACCCCTAAAAGGAAAATTATTGGTAATACAATGAGGGCGAGGGAGGATTTTTTGTGTGCAAGCACCACAGTTCTGTAAAGGCAACCTGACAAGCAGAGCTCTCACAGAACAGAGAGAAAAAGTCTGGCCCTCCCATTATAAAGGGTTGCAGTGCCCTCCCCCCAGAGCCCCTCTGATTGGTTGTGAGAGGCATCAGGCATTGAGCAATCACAGAGTGCCATGAGACTGCTGGGGTCTGCTTGCACTGCTCATTGGCCAGTGATACATCAATCAGATACTGCTGAGCTGCTCGCCCCTCCCAACACAGGCACAGTTCAAGGAGAAATACAAACAAAAGTACAGCAATAGCATTTAACTTTAAAAAGGGCGACTATGACAAAATGAGGAAACTATTTAAAAAGAAACTAAAAAACACAGTTGCAAGGGCTACAAGTTTGCAAGAGGCATGGAGGCTGTTTAAAAGCACCCTTCTGGAAGCCCAGATTAAATGCATCCTGCAAGTTAAAAAAGGAAGGAGGAAGACCAAAGGTCTTCCACTGTGGCTAAATGGAGAGGTGAAGGAAGCCATTAGAGCCAAAAAGGCATCCTTCAAGAAATAGAAGGCTAGTCCCAATGAAAATAATACGAAAGAGCATAAACACTGGCAACGTAAATGTAAAGTGTAAATAAGGCAGGCCAAGAGAGATTTTATAAGGAGGCTTGCTAATGAGGCAAAAACAAGCAACAAAACTTTTTCAAATACATCAGAAGCAAGAAGCCTGCTAGGGAGTCAGTTGGGCCATTAGTTGACATGGGAATAAAGGGGGCACTCAGGGAAGATAAGGACATTGCAGAGAAGCTGAATGAGTTCTTTGCGTTGGTCTTCACTGCAATGTGAACGACATGTGGGTTTTTTTAAGCTAGTGAGCTTGGTATATGCCGGTAAGAGAAAGGCACACAAGTGAGAATGCAAGGAGCCCCTCGAAGAAGGGCTTTGTTTACAAGGCAGCAACTTCCCCCGCACCACGGTGGCTACGCCCCTGGCTGCAATGCTGCGAGAATCACAAAGCTGCCATGCTTAAGGGAAAAGGGAAACTGTGGCAAACCTGCCGCTTCCGTGTGAAATCTACAGTGGCAAAAATACCACGGCAGCAACTGCGGAAAGCCGCGAGTGCAAGGCGTGAAAATCGCTCCCTTCCTAACCGTGCTGCTTGGTGCGGACAGGGCCGGCCCAAGGGTTTCAGGGGCCATGTGCCAAGCCTTGCTGCGGGGCCCCAAAGGCCGGCCGGCACTCGCTAGAATTGTGGGGTGGGGGAATTTTCAAGGGATGGGTGGCTGGTTACTTACCTGCAACTTGACTGTGTCAGCTCAGTTCTGCAGTGTATAACTGGCCAGGGATTCCCAGGGAGTTTACACCCCCCCCCCCCATGAGCACTGACTTGGAGACTCCCGGTGGGGAAAAAACCAAAAACCGGCGGCGTCTGTCAGTCTCTAGCCTGCGGTGGTGTGGGACCCCTCCCCACCGTGGGGCCATGTGCCTGGGCACTGGTGGCACATGCCTCGGGCTGGCCCTGGGTGTGGAAGAGCACTTCCCACCGGTAAATGCTGCCACAGCAGTACAGCATTTTAGCCCAGTTGACTGAGCATCAATAAGACTTGCTGGCTGCTGCTCCAGAACAGCTTTGCTCCATATTGCAGCTCTGCTGCATCCAGACTGACCTCCCAGCTTTGAGCCCGCTTTTTCATTTCATTTCACATTTAATTTATGCCCCGCTCTCTCCTGCGAGTAGCTCGAGGCAACTTCCAACATACAGAAAAATAGGTCCACATGGACCATACAATCAAAACTTCATAATTATATGTAATATAAATCCATTATACATAATATAAATTCACAAAAGTCCATACATCCATGATAATACCAATAAATAACTCCCCTTGCAATTAATACAATCAAAATGTCCTCGTTATACATAATATAAATCAACCATTATTTACCTCTCATCCCCACCCTGCTGCCACCAGGGGGGGCCTTATTATCTCCCCTCCTCATGCTCTAACCAAGAGGAGAGGTATCGTTACAATAATACAAAACTTCTATCCCAATTTCTAATTCCCACAACATTTGCAGACCACACTATTATCTCCCTTACTGACCCCCCACCCCCCTTCCTCTTGCTCTCACCAAGAGGTGGGGTATCTTTTACAGCATTGCAAGACTACCATCCCATAGCTAACTCTCATGGAATTAACAATTCCCACTATCATTCTATATAGTACTACAGCATATAATGCAAGAACAAAGATATTCCTCCCCACAATTCTTCAATAATGAATACAACCTCTAATTATTCACTTCCCTCATACCTTTCCCCGTCCTGCTGCCACCAGGAGGTGGGGAAATCCCTTCCTCCCCTCCTACTACCTTCCCCAAGGGGTGAAGTCCCGCACGAATCAACTCCCCTTCCCACCATACAGTCATGAAATCAACTTTATTTCCCAGCCCCCGCCGTCAGTCCCAGCCGAAGGGCCCGCTTTGACTTTAGACCTTGGATCTGCTGATCCCCCTGGCCTTGGCGTTAATGTTGTATCCTTTAGAACCTGAGCAGACTGGACCACGGCTCTGCCCTTGGATCACCCCATGCATTGCCACTTACACCAGACTGATCTAATGGCTTCTGACCCCAACTTGAGAAGACTCTTGGCAGCACCCACCAGTGGTTACCAATGCGCTGAGCACCCTGGACCCCAAGCCAGGCCCTGCCAACCACTGCCTAGACATTGCACAAGCAAAAATGAAACAGGATCCCTGAAACAGGTTGAAATAGCATCCAACCAGTGCTTAATATGTAAAAAATAATTTGCCAGAGCCCAAGCCTGCCTCAGAAACTGCACCCCCAACTGCAAACTACATCAAAGCAGGAAACTGAACGCTAGTATCTGGCTAGCAACCCAACTGCCGACCTACCCTGCCTCTCTACAACTTAGCATAAAACAGGAGTTCTGATTAAACAGGTGATTTAATCTATATGAAGACCAGTGCAGGGAGTAGAGCAAGAAGGTTTTTAATGAAAAGTCAAATAAACCACCCTGCGCTTTTCTGGATTTCCTTTCCAACCTTGAAATGGCCAATATTGGCATTTTTCCTGGGCTTTCACATTTTGAAGTGCACACTCCTACTGGGAACATTTCCCAGGGCTCAGCTTCCACTTTTATTTGTTCGGACTGATCCTTGCAAGACCCCACACCTGTCCCCCACAAATTAAGCCCTGCATGCAATCTAAGAAGACAAGCAATATAAAAAGAGAAGGAAAGGGCTCAAATTCAATTCCATACATATATAGAGAAATGAGTAAGGCGATGGGGAAGGAGGGTCCTCTTATACACATCTAGATGTGTATAAGAGACAGACACGGAGCTATTTGTCTTCTCCCACACAGAGTACTCCAGATTTCCCAGCAGTGCTCTGTGTGTGGCCATGAGTGGGTTCTCCGTGGCTCATGGGAGGACACATCCGGCTGCTTCACCTTCAGATGGGTGGTCGGCTCCATGGCTCCTGGGTGGCCCTGTAGGGTAGCATCTCATCTGAAAACACCAATAATCTAGCTCTATATACATTTCCACTGGAACATCATGTGGAATCCTTCTTTCTTCAGGCCTTGCTGATTGATTCCACCTGCACCTACAAATCGAAAATGCAATTCCTTTAACAAAGCTGGTTAATCTAGTGATAATCCACCCTTTGTTCCAAGATAGCAGCAGCTATTCAATCAGACAACCTGTCCAGGCTATTCAGATCTGTATCTGAGGAGTGGACCACAAACCACACACTCTTGTCAACCTGTTAAAGAAGATTAGAGTTCTGTGCCTGTGGCATATTAAGTACTAATATAGTATGAAACATAAATCTAGCCCAAACTTCTGAACACAAGAACTCCCTGCAAGGAGAGCACACAGGTACCTACAGATGCAGCATTAGTAAAATGGAACATGTGAAGCTTCACTAGGATTTAGGATTGACACAATGAGGAAAAGAAACGGAACGGCTTCAATCAACATAACAATATACCAGCATAAATGAAGCACCAATACAGCTGTCTGGGGGAAAAGATGAACCACTTGCCATAAACCGCATTTCCTTAAGGCAGGTGTGTCTAAGGGGAAGAATCATACTGTAGTTTAATGGCTGATGCTGAGCAAGCAGCCCTGGAACTCTTCCAGAAAAACACTGAGCAAACTTAGTCTAGCAGGGTTTGTATAAGGTCCCAGGTTCAATCCCCAGCATCTCCACTTCAGGATCCCTGGTAGCATACCTGGGGGAGGCCTCTGCTGGGGGCCTGGAGGGGTCCTAGGTAGCATGCTGGGATGGCCTCTGCCAGAGACCCTGGAATAGCCGGATTTGGACCCAAGTTTGAAACCCCTGCTGCCATGTCAGGTTGTGACAATACTGGGTTAAGATGGACCATTGGTCTGACTCAGTTAGGCAGTTTAGTTTAGTTTAAATTCCTTTGCAAGTGTTTACAGGGAGATAAGGGAACGGGACTGAGCTGAATTAACAAAATATACCGGGGTTGCTTTGCAGCGTTGTCAACATTTTACTCACTGTACAAGCAAAACTGTGGAAGACCATGAAATAGGAAGTTCATTGTAGAAATATAAATGAGCCATGGACATTTGAAAATGTATAGTCTTCATTTTTTCCTAATTTATCCCTTCTTTAATTCAATTATTTGTATTATTTATAAACTAAACTAAACCTTTTCCATGTTGGAAAACTAATGAATATTCTAAAGTGCTACAAGCAGGAACTGTAAAAATAGCTTTAACAATATAAGTGCATTACGCTTAGAAATTGAACCAAGCTCCAGAAAGCATGGAAATTGTAAGGTAAATTATTATTATTATTATTATTAAACATTTATAAAGCGCCAGTAACAACCTGGCGCTGTACAGAACATATAATCAGCTGCGGTCCCTACCTGTGGCTTACAATCTAAAAGACAAGGAGGGGGAGACAAGGAGAGGGGACAGCGGGAGAGACATGGGAGAAGACAAACAAACATTCAGGCGGATGCGAAGTCTCAGG
>QEPC01009197.1:1915763-1927370 GCA_003113815.1 Sphenodon punctatus | reverse complement strand
TTTTTTGTGTGCAAGCAACATAGTTCTGTAAACGCAACCTGTCAAGCAGAGCTCTTGCAGAACAGAGATAAAAAGCCTGGCCCCCCCATTATAAAGGGCTGCAGTGCCCTCCCCAAGAGCCCTCCTGATTGGTTGTGGGAGGCATCAGGCATTGAACAATCACAGAGTGCCATGAGACTCTTGGGGCCTGCTTGCGCTGCTCATCGGCCAGTGCTACATCCATCAGATACGGCTGAGCTGCTCACCAACACAGGCACAATTCAAGAGTTCAGCCCTATTTAGGGCGCCAAGATGTCTGCTCCCTCCTCCCCTCTCCACATTTTCCCTCCAAAAACCCAACTGCCACAGCACTAATAATGATGATAACGACATTGTCATTTTTGTTTTCGGTATCGGTATTGTTTTTCTTTGTTGTCATTTTCTTTATTGTTATTCTCTGTTGTTGTTTTCATTATTGCAATAATGAAAACAAAAATGAAATTTTTTGTTATTGCTATTGTAATAACAAAAATGACATGCACACCCCAGGTGCTCTGTGAGCAGGAGGGTGCGGGATAGAAATATAATTAAATAAATAAATAAATATTGCCATCATTATCTTTCTCCTCAGATACGTATACTTTCTTGATCAAGTAGTATTTGCAGCAACAATAGGAAAGAGGAAGTTGGATTTGACCATAAACTTAAACATATACAAATAAGATAATTCCAAATTTCCATACATCTATGAAGGAGGATAGTCCCTTAAACCAACTAAAGAACAAATCAGATAAATGTAGCAGATAATGTTCCATTCATATGTTCTTTCAATTTCTCCTGTGTTAGAGAATATTGTGGAACTCCAGGATTCAAGTGCTATTGGATCTTTTCTTTTCCTGCTTTTTTCAAAAACACAACACTAATCAATCTGAATTTGATAGGGATGGGTGAACGCGGTTTGGAAGTTCGGAGTTCGGCCCGAACTTGGCCTGTTTGGATGACCGAACCGAACTTCCGAACCGAACGTGCAAACTTCCGAACAGTTTGGAAAAGTTTGGATGAGTTTGGGGTCGGGGAAAACGTGACTTTGGGCGGGAAAAATGTGACTGAAAGGGGGAGACAGCTGAGAAGCAGACTTCCTGGCACAAGGGGTGGACACCAGGGGTGGTTTCAGGGCCAAAAATACCGATACTGAAAAAAATTCGGTTTCAGTTTTGGTACTGATAGCACTTTTTTTTAATGTTTGGCTGAGTTCGGCCAAACTGAACTCGGCCGAACCGAACAGCCGAACCTGAACTCGGGTTTCAAACCGAACGACCGAACGTCCGAACATCCAAACGGCATTCTGTTCACCCATCCTTGGAATTTGAGCTGCCTGACCAAACCTTAACTGCAGCCATCACACAATTTGCTCGAAGAAATCATTCACAAAAAGTTACAGAAAGAATAGATTTAATGAATTGGCATTTATTTTAATTTGTTTTTGCAAAAAATTTCATTAAGAAATAAACCATACCAAATTAATTGTAATATGGGTGTATTTGTCCTAAAATTACAAAATTCAACTATTTTATTGCCAAAATGAGAATCTTTTTTGCCTGAGGGAGAGTTTTATGAAGCTCATAAACTCATTTGTATTTTCACCAAAATAAATTGGTTCATTAAAAAGTATCATCTTAACCATATCATTTATTGGCTTTTGAGGCAGATGATATAAAAGAAATACAAGGACAGTATGTATTAAAATAAAATAGAGTAACTTCACTCTTCTGAGATCTGGTGTTGGTGCTACCAAATTTTCCACTTTTGACTCAGAACCATCCTCATGGTCAATCATCAAGGTGATGAACCCAAAGCCTCACAACATACAGCAAATCTTCAAATCCTGGAAACTATAGACACTGGTGAGCCCAACATCTCTACAGGGAAAAATGGTGGAAACTATTATTAAAAACTCGAGCTGTGTCTGTCCTAACTGGTTAAGGCCAGCTGGGAGACACTGGGGCAGTTACTGGCAGGAATGGTCAATGCCTCCCTTCAGGAGGGAAGGGTGCTGAGCTGCCTTAAAGAAGCAGTCGTCCGGCCCCTGCTCAAAAAAACATCTGTAGACATTGACTCCCTCACCAGTTATTGACCTGTCTCTAACCTTTATTGAATGGGTAGTGGTTTGACAGTTGCAGGAGCATCTGGACTGACACAGTTTTCTAGATCCATCACAGTCCGGCTTTCATCCGGGCTATGGCACTGAGACTGCACTTGTGGCTTTGGTTGACGACCTTCGCCGTGAATTAGATCAGGGTTGCTCAACCCTGCTGATTCTATTAGATCTATTAGATCTGTTGGCTGCTTTTGATACCGTTGACCATGATACCGTTGATGGTTGGTGAACCGTCCTCGGGACCGTGCAGGGGTGGGTGGGTCTGTTTTCGAATGGTTTCGCTAATTTCTGGCTGGAAGAATTCAGCACGTGGTGCTCGGGGAACATTTTTCATCTCCCCAGGATCTTTCATGTAGAGTCCCACAGGGTTCCATTCTGTCCCCTCTCCTGTTCAACATGTATATGCAGCTGCTGTGTAAGGTCATGAAGAGCTCTGGAGTTCATTGTCATCAATATGTTTATGACACTCAACTCTATCTCTCTTTTTCATCTGACCCAGACCTCGCAGTCTCTGTGTTTATACCATGTGTTTATACGATGTCTGGCTGCTGTGGGGGCTGGATGAGGGTGAACTGACTGAACTTGAATCCCAACAAGACAGAGGTGACGCTAGTGGGGAAGACAGTGGGTGTGGCACCCCCATCATCGATGGGGTTTGCCCCCGACTGGTTCCCCAGGTTTGGAGTCTGGGAGTGCTCCTTGATGCGCAGCTTCATCTAGATGCCCAGGTTGGAGCTGTGGTGAGCAACACATTCCGCCAACTACACCTGGTGTGATGGCTTTGCCCAAACATCTCAGACTCCAACCTGGCCACTATTATCCACGCTTTCATTACCTCAAAACCGGACTATTGTAATGCACTTTTCATGGGGCTTCCCATGGTGATGGTTCAAAGGCTGCAGCTGTGCAGAATGCGTCGGCCCATTTCCTTATGGGAACTAGCCACCGGGAGCATATTACACTGGTGCTCTATTTTCTGCACTGGCTGCCTATAGTCTTCCGGGCTCAATTCAAGGTGCTGGTTCTTACATATAAAGCCCTATATGACTTGGGCCCCATATAGCTGCAGGATTGTCTCACTCCCCATGCTCTGGATCAGAGCACACTTCTCGAAGTCCCCTGGGTATCCGGGGGTGGGGGGGAGTGACTATGGAGAGGGAATTCTTGGTAGCTGCGTGGAGACTGGAACTCCCTCCTGGCAGAGGCCTGGGTGGCCCTGGACCTCTCCTCTTTTCAACATCAATGCAAGACCTGGCTGTTCCACCAGGCCTTTGGCAAGGGAGATGGGTGAGGGTGGGTTTTTATTTTTATGGATGAATTAACGGGGGTATTTTTTTCCTCCCTCCTCTTTCCCCAGGGGTTATGTTTCCCCCTTTTTTCCTCTTCCAAGTTCCCCCCACTTTTTAGATGTTTTATATTGTTGTTTGTGTATTTTTATGTGAATTTTTATATTTGTGTATATTGTAAGCTGCTCCAAGCTGCCTATGGCACAAGGGGTGGGATATCAAATGTTTTAATAAAATAAAATAAAATAAAAAATATAAAAACAGAATTATGGGGCATGTTGATAAATATGGCTTAATGGAGAAGAATCAACATGGATTTAGCACTAATCTATTTGAAGTTTTTTGGGTTTGAATAAGCATATGGATAAGGGGGAACCAGTCAATATAGTTTATATGGATTTTGTTTGATAAGTTCCCTCATGACAGACTATTGAGAAAATTAAAAAGCCATAGAATAGGAGGCAGTGTCTTATTGTGGATTGGTAACCGGTTAAAAGATAGGAAGCAAAGAGTAGGACTAAATGGTCAGTTTTCACAATGGAGAGAAGTAACTAGTGGAGTGCCCCACGGGTCTGTACTGGGACCGGTGTTGTTTAATGTATTAATTAATGATCTGGAAAGGGGATTAGGGAGTGAGGTGATGAAATTTGCAGACGACACCAAGTTATTCAAGGTAGTTAAAACATGAGTGGACTGTGGAGAATTACAGGGAGATCTTGTGAGATGAGTGACTGGACGTCTAAATGGCAGATTAAATTTAATGTGGGCAATTGCAAAGTGATGCATGTAGTGAAAAACAATCCAAACTTTATTTCCACAATTCTGGGTTCTACCTGGTGTCTGGTGGCTGTGGGGGACTGGATGAAGGCGAGCCAACTGAAGTTGAATCCCGACAAGACAGAGGTGATATTGGTGGGTAAGGCAGCGAATGTGGCAGCCCCTCTCATTGATGGGGTTTACCCTCTGCTGGTTCCCCAGGTTCTCAGTCTGGGCATGCTCCTTGACCCGTAGCTTCGCATGGATCTCCACGTGGAGTCAGTGGCGAGGAGTGCGTTTTGCCAATTACATTTGGTGCGTCGGCTTCGGCCGTATGTTTCAGATAGTGACCTGGCCACCATCATCCATGCTTTCATTACCTCGAGATTGGACTATTGTAATGCGCTCTATGTGGGGCCACCCATGGTGACGGTCCGGAGATTGCAGCTAGTGCAGAATGCGGTGGCCTGTCTCCTTATGGGGATGGGCCACCAGGAGCATATTACACTGGTGCTCCATCCTCTGAAATGGCTGCCTATAGTTTTCTGGGCCCAATTCAGGGTGTCAGTGTTGACCTATAAAGTCGTACACGACCTTGGCCCAGCTTACCTATGGGATTGCCTCACCCTCCATGCTCTGGAGTAACCCCTGTGGTTGGCTGGGAGTGCCCACCTTGAGGTCCCCTGTGTGGCCATTATGGAGAGGGTGTTCTCATTGGCCACACCTAGGCTGTGGAATTCCCTCCCAGTGGAGGCCCAGATGGCTCAGGACCTCCCTTCCTTCCAGCATATGACTAAGACCTGAGTGTTCTGCCAGGCTTCTGGCGGTGGAGATGGGGTTTAGGGTGGGGTTTTGTGGGCTAGGGAGGGAGGGGGGAGGGAGATTTATTGTTTTTGCCCTCTCTTTTATTGTGTTGTTTTAGCTTGTTGTTTTATTGTTTTTATATGTTAGCAGCCCCGGGCTGCCTGGAGCAGGAGGGACGGGGTAACAAAATTTGTTAAATAAAATAAATAAATAAATAAATTTTACCACTCAGGAAAAGGATCTTGGAGTCAATGGGACTGATTCCAAGCCCTGCCGATCATACGTATACGCATGCACACGGTTCTCATGTGGCACAATGGAGGTCTGTGTAGTTTACATGCAACTGCATGTGCACTGGGGATCCTCGGGATTGGCCCCACTGTGGACAATAAACTGAAATCCTAAGCTCAGTGCGCAGAACCTGTCAAAAAAGCAAATGATAATGGGTATGGAACTGCTCCCCTATGAAGAGAGGCTGGATAGGTTGGGGCTGTTCGGTTTGGAGAAGAAACAACTGAGAGGGGATATGATAGAGATTTAGAAAATAATGAGTGGTATGGAATAAGTTAATAATGAATGGCTATTTACCGTTTCAAATATTACTAGAACTAGGGAACACTCCAAGAAACTAACAGGTAGCAGATTTAAAACAAAACAAAGTATTTTTTCACTCAATGCACAATTAAGTTGAATTTGTTGTCAGATGATGTCATCAAGGCCAGTAGTATAGCTGGGTAAAGGTTTAACAACGGGTTGTAGAGTAGTAATGAGTATATTATGTTCCATATGACAATGTCATCCCCCTGATAATCCTAGTAATTTGGAATGGGAAAAAGGAAATTTCCTTTTGCCCCTGCTCCCTTGACACCCTTTTCCTCTCCTTCCTTAGGTGCCCTAAGAGCAGCACTCAAAGAACTGGTCCTGAGCGTTCAACTTTTAATTTACTTGCTCTAAGTAACAACATCTTCCTAGTCATAAGACTGTATAGTCCAGAACTAACTCCAGTCCAACTAAGTCTTCAGTAGGGGTTCAGTGGGCAGCACATTTTCTACCCGTGGGTAATACCTGAATTTTTGAGCACCCCAATCAGTGATGCCTGAATGGCTGAAAATGCAGGTCTTTCCAGGACTTTCTGGGATGCCCTAGGAAGTTTCTGCCCTCCCGCAAGCGTTTCCCAGGCTGACTCATCTGGCCAGTTGTACTGCTGTTTCTGCTGTTCCTTTGGCTGCTGCTCCTGCTGTTTCTCTCAGCCCACTACTCAGTTGAGCTGGGCAGTGCGTCACAGTCCCCATAGTCAGAGTGTATGCAGGGCTGGAGGAGCAGCACGAGCAATGGCATATCCAGGGCGTTAACTCAGTCCAGGGTGTGCGTGGAGGCATGAGCTTCCTGGGGTGCTACCTGGACTGACTCACCCACCTGACGTGCCACCCGGCTCAGCTGAGCAGAGGGCTGGACCAGGAGGAGCAGCAGGAGCATCAGCTAGGCCAGTAAGCTCCTGCCCCCACTTGCTCCCTGGGCGTACTCGCCTGCCTGGCTGTGTCACTGCGCCTCTGGCCCCGCAAGTACCCCCACTATGGGGACTGTGGCGCACCACCCAGCTCAGCGGAGCAGTGGGCGGGGCTGAGAATCGGAGCAGCAACCAGCGGAGCAGTGGGAGCAGCAGCACAGCCGGGCAGGTGATTCAGCCCAGGGAGCACACGGGCAGCACATCGCGTTGCTACCGATTGGTGCCTGAATGTGACCGGGTTGATTTGGGCACCTCAAATTCAATGGGGTGCCATTTTTCCATGTACCCTCTTTTAGCTCTAGTCTTCATAAACACCCATTAATGGCAACTACATCCTTTTATCAGTGGAAGAATTCTGCTCTCGGGGTCTTATCATCATGTGACAATGGGAGATCTACAAGCTCCCAAATTTAAGAGCTTGAAGAGCCTTCATTTAATACAGCAGGCTTTACTCTTTACTTGGTTTCAGACTAACTCAGTGGCTCTCTCTTTAAATTATACATGTAATCCATGCATAAGAAGTGAATTGAATCCTTTTGATCAAAAAGTCAGTCTTCTATGGGTGCAATGAGCAAAGAACCTTCACAAGAATGATAAAATATATTGATTTTTTTTAAAACCAAGGTAATTTGGTTCATATTACCATGTCTTTTCTTCAGCCTGCCACAATAACTGCTAGCTGCACCATGTACTTATAGGTAAATCAGTGCATGAGTTTAAACGTTCAATGTCACAAGGAATGAAAGATTACTAGCCTATACTATCACTGTAAACCTCTCTCTCCACAAGATGATTTAAAAGTTTATAGTTGTCCAAAGTGTTACATTTATATACTAGTGATAAAATGACTACTTACCCCTGTTCTTTGAACTTCCAAGAAAATTGCTCTTTGAAATGATTTCTCCCAGACAGCCAGCTCACTCCCCAGCTCTACGTTGAAGTAATGACTCTTGCCATGTCCAACCATGACACTGAAACAATATGGCCTCTGGTCTTCAAGCTCATAGTCCTGATGAATACCTAAATACAAGTTTGCTTGTAGCCAGCAATCGTCAGTAAGCCAATGCTGAAAGACATATTTAGACACTTCAGATAGTAATAGAACAGATTGCTAAGGGAGTATTGTCTTGTGTTTTTGAGAGCTCTACTGTTGACTTGCTGTCAAATCACAACCTGTTTAATATACCAGTGTTTGTCCATTTATAATACTTGCCTACCTCATGGCAAAATGTTATGGGGGCTGTTTATATCAGCTACTTTTGATATAATATAAATCCTTGCTGGCTATCACCATTGGCTTTCTCTGGAGTCAGAGATATGTGGGAGGCGTTTCACATATATTAGTAATGAGTCAAAGGTTTGTGCTTGCATATCAAAGAACCAGACACAGGAAAAGCTATAGCACGATTGCTGGAGATAACTGAGATGAATAGCAATATGCCCATTTCCCCCCTTATGTTCTATAGACATCTTGTTTGCACTTATAGATCTTTTTATTTTATATGTATAAATCTGAATTCATATTCCCATGAACAATGGAAATCTTTTATGATACATTTTTTCATACAAGAGATTTGTTTAAACATCTGAACTTCTCTCAATAAATAAAATCAAGCAAACAGCAGGAACCTGAGTTTTAAGGAACTCATATAAACACATTTTAATTATGCACTCACAATGTTTTAAGTGATTTTCAGAATGCATTGCACAAATATCTTTATAATGATATTTCTTTAAACTTGTTCTTTTATTTCTTTAAACTTGTCATCAGTTTAAACTTGTCATCAGTTGTCATCATATTTCTTTAAACTTGTCATCAGAGTGGGAAAATCCATCCCTGGGGCAAACCCATTAAAGTCAGATGAGTTACACAAGGAATGAATTTGACTAATTATATTCTGACTTTGAATCTCATAATTTATCCAGGTGCTGAATGATATAAATAGCCTGTTTAAAAATTGTTATTAATTAGTTGGTATGGGGAAAAAAGACTTCTGACCATTGGAGGCTGGGACTGGAGAGCAGGAAATGGATCACCATTCCGATGTGCTGTGCACCTTCCATGAAGAAACTGAAGTTGCCACCATTGGAGACAGGATGCTTGGCTAGATGGATCATTGGTCTGACCTTATATGGCACTAAGACTACTTGCGCATGAGATGGAAGGGGGGAGGGACTGGTGTGAGCCAAAATTGCATCAGGGGGAATTGTTGGAAGCTCCGCTCATGCGAGTGCGGTTTTAGCTTGTTTCTGGTAGGGATGTGAGAACAGAACCAAGTTCGGAAATTTGGTTCGGTTCAAAAATTGAGTTTGGTTCAGTCTACCGAACTAGTCTAGTTTGGTCCGAACTTCTGAACAGTGTTTGCACATCCCTAGTTTCTGGCACAATTTCACTAGTGGATTCCAGGGCTGGATTTTGAGCTCTGTAATCCATAAGAGAAATCGGCTAAATCCCCATGCTCATGAGTGGAGCTTCCTGCAATTCCCCCTGGTGTGATTTTGGCTTGCACTTGTCCCTCCCCCCTCACGGCTTGTGTGGAAGTGGCCTTATGTTCTCATAGTCTCTATTACTGAAACTTTGTACACTTGTACCCATAGAAGAATACAACATAGAATAGGGAAGTTTGTCAGGGCATACTCAAGGAGAGCTGGTGTGGAAGACCCTTTTCCAACAAGGCCATATGCTGCAGCATGTTTTACATGTTGTGCCACCTTTGGAATGAATATACATCATGGTGCACACCATAGTGAGAGCACTCCTGGAAGGCCCATAGTGCAAAGTTGGAACTTGCAAGGAAGCAAAGAGCAATGAGTCAATGAACTCAGCAGCTTCTCTCAAGAAAGTGCTAATAATGGCACCTCATTTCACTTTTAAAAAAATAAATAATTCAGTACTACTTTCAGTGGTCCTTCCAAAGCTGTTCCTCCAGATTTCAAAGTTATGAACGAAATGTATAGAGTTCAGCAAAAGATACTTACCAAAAAAAGTCTGATTTTGATTTAACTGACTCTGACCCAAATCAAGACTCACTCTCTGCTTGCAGTACAGTGCATGAATAAAACTGGTATGACATTTCAGCATAGGGTATTTTCAGACATGACGGGGCTCAATCCGCCCCGTCATGGAAACACCCTACTGATTCCCCGCCGGGGCCAACACGTAACATGTTGGCCGATCCCGGCAGGGAATCTGGGGGGGGCAGGGCTGCGCGGCACAATGTGCGGCCGCACAGCCCCACCCCCATGCTGCCCCAGCAGTCCGCCCTCCCAGAGAAGGGCGAGCGCTGTGGCCAATACGACTGCTGCACCTGCCCGCCCCCAGGAAATTGACCACGGCCCGGAATCAACGGTGAGCACAGCCGCCGATTCTGGGCCGTGGTCAGTGGCCAGATGTGACATTGACATGCTCAACCACGGGGAATTCCCCATGGTTGAGTGTGTTAACGTCACGTCTGTTCAGTATTATGCCGGGTGGTCACACGGGGGAATCACATTCAACGCGCAAATGGAGATGGTCCGGGTAGGACCTCCGTTTGCGTGTTGAATGTGATTCCCTCTGTTATTCACGGGGGTGAACATCTAGCTTCTATTCCCCCCAACAGACATTACGGGATCACACTCACCATGTGGGGATTCACCGTGGTTGAGCGTGATCTCGTAATGTCTGAAAATACCCATAGATTAAAAATAATATTAAAAAACTTGGCTAGCATGGTTATTCATTGAAATGATGCTGCCTTGAAGCCTGGGATCTTGGGATGGGATATACCTATTGAAAGCGATGGAGATTTAGTGCGTTTTCAGTCAAGACACTCTCCACTCACTACCCACCCACTATACATGTTGAATGGCTGCAGTGTTGCCCTATGGGTGCCCTGTAACACATATAGTGGGTCGGAGGTGGGTGGGAAGTTGGTGGGTAGTGTGTTTTCTGAAAATGCCCTTAGTAGTTCAAATGATCTTTTTTATTGGAACAACTCAGTGGGGCCGATCTCATGGCCTGCAGAACCCGTGAAGAACCTACGTGCATGCATGTGCATACAACCCGCTTGCAAGTCCATAGCGGAGACGTTATGCCATGTGGAATCCACGTGGGTCCCGCATGGATCCCACGCAGGGGGTTGGGATTGTAGCCTTTGAACTACTTTGTCTCCATCTCTTTTGGGACCAACACAGCAATGACACTCTCTCTCTAGGTCTTAGTGGAAAGCATAGACATTTTTCTTTTTCCAACAGAAAAAACTGTCTTGTAACAGATCACAAGCCTCCTCTCCATACTTTTTGCATGCTTCCCATGGAAGAAAATGAACAGGGATGCTGCAAATTTCCTGTGCTTTGGGTGATAAAAAATGGCATAAACAACCAATGTACCTGTTCCCAATGCTCTTAGAATGCCAGAGAATCTAAAGGCTGTACAAGGGATGTGCACTAGGGACCCATGTTGTTTTTTGTTTTTCTTTTTTTCATTATTAAAAACTTTTGTTTTCTTCATTGTTACTCATGAAATTTCATTATTGGTGTCGTTATCAGTATTGGTATCGATTTTGAATGATAATGAAGATTTTGGTTTTGGTATCATTTCTGTTGTGGGCTGCCACCAGTGGCAGAAGTGCCAGCAGACGCCTACCCCAGACTTCTCAGAAGTAGAACTTCTTTTTCCCTCTCATTATAATGCAGTAGTAATAAGTGCACAATGACAATATGAAAAATTACTAATATGTATGTCTAACCTAAACCTACATCTAATAACCTATACTATATGCAATATATTTATTTATTTGCTTGTTTATTTATTCATTTATTTATTCATTTGCAACTTTGCAACTCGGAAGGCTCACGACATTTTAAAATACAACAACATAAATCATTAAAACAACCAATAGCAACGCTAAAAACAAAAGTATCCTCCCATACCCAACCCAACCCCCCACCCTTACCCATCTCCCTCATCAAAGGCCCAGCAGAAAAGTCAGGTCTTACAATGTTGTTGGAAAGAGGGAAGGTCCGGGGTCAGGTGAACCTTCACCGGGAGGAAGTTCCACAGTCACGGTGTGTCCACCGATATTCCTATCTAAGTATCTATATCAGTAAACATATCTCTCTCTCTCTCTCTCTCT
>QEPC01009197.1:1891811-1906010 GCA_003113815.1 Sphenodon punctatus | reverse complement strand
CCCCCCCTTCCCTGTCTTTGCTATCCTCCATGCCTGCGTGTGTGTGTGTGTGTGTGTGTGCGCGCGTGCGCTTGCTGTGTGTGGCACTTGTGCGCCTGTTCTCCGTCTCCCTCTCCCCCCTCCCTTCCCGTTTCCCTGGTGTGGGCATTCCCTTTCGGTGCCTTTTGACTTCGTCTGCCCTCGGGCGGCCATGTCTGTGTCCCGCCCCTGTCCGGGGGATTCTGGGTGTGCTTGCCACGGCAGGGGATCGGCATCACGTCTGTTGTGCCACCCCGGTCTGTGATCTGCCAGCTTCATTCCCCTCCGTGGTCCAGGCCCCGTCACGTCTGTTTGGGGCTTTTTTTGGCCCCGGGGGGTGGTTGCTGTCTTCACCCCCCTCGGGGTCCACTGTGGTGAACCGCCAGCCCGTCACGTCTGAAATCACCCACAGTTGCAAGTGCTTCTGAAAGTAGGTATTTCCCGATGGCACGGGAACAGTTGTTCTCCTCAGCTCTAATGACACAGTGAGTCTCTCCTCTACAGCCCTCCTTGGGATCTGCTGCAGCAGCATCAATTTGTAGTAGAACTGAAATGGATAGCACAATAAATATTCACTTTGTCCCCCTCCATATTTGGATAGGCTGTCATTGACCCAAAGAACAAAGTCATTGACCCAAACATCATGGTGTCCAAGTAACTTAATTTTCACAAATTTGATTGTTTCAATTTTTGTTTCTGTTTTTTGTTCATTTTGAGTTTGTGCTTTCAGTATTTCTTGCTTTTGTCACTTCTGGTTAGCACTTACATGCAAACTGTTGCACATGGCATTTCCTCCCCTTCTCACCATAAAATGGCCCCTAGGGACATTGACTGTGATAATCAACTTGCATATATATTTTAAAAAATAAGAACTGCCAGTAACCAACAAGAATGGACAATGTAAAAACTGAAACCAGACAAGTGAAACAAATGGAAGAAGGAAACAATGAAAAGATGAAAAGTGGGTAACTGACGAAGAGCAATTGGATACTGTTTAGTGCCTGTTTTGTATTGTTTCATTTTGTTTACATCTGATGGGTTTGCCTATTTCAGCAAGTACTCATTTCATCTCTAATTTGTAGCAATGTGCAGAAGTTTAAATTCCTGGCTGTTACCGGGGTAAGGGACTCAGGCAAACACACATTCACCCTTTTACGGGGGTGCGAGGTCAGAGCAAGGAGCGATCGGGGACGAATGCCCGTCAGGATAGTGTGTGGGCCCTTCCTTGTGCAAGCACAATTGGAAGTCAGGCCCCTATCATCATAGGGCGCTGCTGACCACGGACCCACGGCTGCCCCACACGCGCTCGCACACTCAGCGCACTCACGAGGTTGGGGGCGTGGGGAGTTCACCCCTGGGGGTGCAGGGGCCCAGGACAGGGGGAGGAGAAGCAGGACGTGGGCACTCACCTCCAAAGCGTAGGACACCACGACAGGGACAGGCAGGGCACTCACTCTCTTACAGAATTCCACTCTCACCGTCACACGTTCAAGGAATTGCAGGGGTTAGGCAGGGGTTCACACACACGGGCAATGCTTCAGGCACACAGTCACTTCCTTTTCGCTTTCCACACAAGGGGGCCAGTTTCAATCAATCACCAGCGCCGTTCTCCAGGCGGCGCTGGCTCTTATGTCCCAAGCCCCGCCCTTGTACGCGCCCGCAGCCGCTCCGAGCGGCACTGCGGGGGCAGAGGAATAGTTGCAGCTGGGTTCCCTCACGCTTGCTAGGGGCATTCCCTGTAGCTCTGGGACACACCCTTCCTGGATCCCTGATTCTGGGGGCGTGGCTCCGGCTCCCAGCCCCTCCGTCTCTGCGTGCGGGGGGCGTGCTGCAGCCTCCGGCGGGGCCGGGGACTCTCTCAAAGACTGGGTCCCCTCCGGAGCAGCCGGAGGGGAGCCCAAACGAGCTTCTCGCCCTTGCGGGCTACAAGGTGGGCCCGGGGTTCGCGGGGGTTGTTTTGGGGGCCCCCGTCTTCGGTCACCCCGTGTGCCACGTGAGCTGCTGACACTGGCAATAAAATTGACTAGAAGAGATTACTGTAGACATAAGGCATTTTAAACTCTGTCTGCAGTTGGAATTTTGATAAGTAGTTCATTTTTCTTTAAATGCATTTTTAAATAAGTAAAACCATTACAAAATTTAGACTTCGTAATGGTTAGCGGTTTGATGCACACTAGAGATGATGGAATCTAATGCTGAACAGTGCCTTAGTATGGAAATTTACTTACAACATTTGCTCACTTGAGGCATGATCTAAGCTGCATATTCGCTACTAAATAGGCAGGTAATCGGAATTGTGATTGCTTAAAAACCTGAGATTGCAGAAGTATATTAATTATTTGTGGATTAATTTCTATTAAGCCAGATTTATCTATATGAATTATTAATGCTGTTTTAGTATTAGGGAACTGTAAACTGCCTTGTTGAAATGACAGAATCTGTAATTCACAGGAGACCTACCTTGTGAACCTTAAATAGAACCTCACAGATGTTATAGATTTTTTCAGCTCGTACCCAGTCTAGCGTGCTTACCTGTAATACCAAAAAGAAAACATTAAAGAATATATCTTTCTTTTATTGCAAGGCTTTGAAAGAGATTTTAGTCATCATTGTTTTGTTGTCTACTTTAATTAAAGCTGCAACCACTCACAATGTGTGTATCATATGTATATCTGATATTTTAATTTATCCTTGATTTTATTGATTCAGCAAATTTGCTATTTCCAATATATTTACAAATAATATCTATAACATAAATAAATGAGATAAAAGTTGTCCCGATGTGGCTTCAATGAAATGTACATCACTAAACAGTATATATAAAATTATAAAAGCAATACCAATACTCCTCCTATTGGGTTTTATTCTCCCGCTCTACCAACAATAAAACATTGTTACCGCTTTAATTTGTGTTACATCAGTTAAATTCATACGTTCTTCATAATTCGTCATTGAATTGAGCACATCTACTTTCAGAATTGGGTGGATCCACACCTCTCTAAGAGTGGTATATCGAGGGCATTCAAAAACAACGTGAGTCAAAGTCTCCATCTCAGACACACAAAATGGACAAGTCCTCCTTCTCCTGGGGGTACTGTCTCTCCTTCCCCTAACTTCTGTTGTATCAAATAAATTAAAACGGAATAAAATCATCAATCTCCTTAACCTAGAGTCTTGAATTTGTTCGAGATATGGTTCGAACCCAACAGTTGTTTTGACTCGAGGATGTTGAACTGAGATTTTATTGGAGCTGAACAATTCTAGATCTTTTTGATGGGCCCAATATCTGATATTTTGAATATATATACTGCAACATCCATGCAGTTGTCCATGATATTGTTTTGCTGTATTCACATGAAATAGATTCCTTAATAATCTACATTTTAAGATAAACAGTATCTATATTTAAGATAAATAGTATTGCTATGCCAAGGAGTAATGAGGCCATGAATCAGCATAGGACTTAAGCATATTTATCTTTGGTATCTTGTTGAATTTGTGCCTTGATTCTGATGTTAAAAACTTAGAGGTAGTTGTTTAAAAATAAAATAAAAATGACTATGACTGAAAAAATGTTAGTCTTGAGTGTTTATTTCTAAGTAACAGTAGTGCTGCATATATTCTTAAGATTTTATTTTTCTTATCTTTGTATGTATGTGCACGTGTCAGGTGTGATACTAAATTACTCAGTTTTGGCTATAAACACAAAGTTCCTTGTTACATTTGTAAATGTGGCTCCATGACTAGGTTAGCTTCCAAAAAATCCAAGGCGAAGACAACATGAATTTCCTAGCAGCACATAGTCACTGATTGCCCCACTTTTGGTCCAGGATCAACTGAGAGACCACAGAGGCATTTTGGGGGGAGAGAAGGGTCATTGCCAAGCTGTGAAATAGTTGAGGTGGGTGGGACTCAGTACTCCAGTTACCCCAGGCCTCTAAAAAACCTTAAAATTGGCCTAAGCTAGTGTGAGCTGAGTCTGTAATAGTATTATACTTATCTGAATATAGAAATGCTAAGATTCAATTTGCTATTGTCTGTGCCGGTAAGAGCTGACAGCAGTTTGTGAGAGGAGGAGAGTATTCGGCAACCCGTCCAACATGGAACCATAATAATGTTTGTATAACCAGCTATGCAGTCATGATGATATTACCAAATTCAACTCATGATGACTGTACAATGCATTTATCATTACATCTGGTAACAACATTCCATCAGTCTATCTTTTGGTTTCGCTACTCGGCCACTGTGCTCTGTTAACACAGTGAAAAATCGAATGTATGTGATTGTGAACTGAACTCCACAGCCTAAATTGTCCCTAAACTGGATTTTGTCAAAAGAAGAATGAATGTTACTCAATTTTATAATTCATTATAAATCGGCTATTAGATAACATCGATCTGGGTTAGAAAGAGATTAGAACACCAAAACAGCTTTGTTTAGAAATCAATATTAGTTTAGCCCATGATCTTACATACTGGGTGAAAACAGACATGACGCTAACTCCACTTTAACACCACTTTAGCGTTTCTTATGCATGTTTCAGGGCTGCATAGGGCATCAATTCAGCCCTGCAACTTGCATAATAAATGTTAAAGCGGTGTTAAAGTGGAGTTAGCATCATGTCTGTTTTCACCCAATGTTGCAAAACAGCCCCTTCTAGTACCTGCAGGGTTGCATGTACCGAATCAGCCAAGGCTTGTACACTTCTTTCAAGAAATGTTTTTTTTTTCTCGAGATTGGCAACAATTTTTCCTTGAAATCGAGAATTTCAATGCTGGAGTTTTGTTGTGAAATTTCCTGTTGTCATAATTTATTTATTTATTCAAATGTATATCATGCTGTCAGGCTTTTGGTAACGTTTTCACACTTGGATAGATCCAAACTTCAAAGTCAAACTTAAGCTGACGTACAACTGGGTAAATTCATTGTATACCTAGAAATCAAAGCAGGATGGAAGCAGTGATGTGGGGTGGAAAATTTCCAGAAAGATTTCCACTACCAAATTTTTCTGCAGAAACTTTTCCAGGGCTTGGGGGAATTTTTCACTAATGTAATTTTCTGTGGAAATTTTTCCATTTCTAAAAATGACTGCAACCAAAACCAAAACTAAAGCTGTGATTGCATCAGATAGTTGGAAGTGAAACCAAAACCAAAACTAAGCTCTTCACACTTGAGGTCTCCAGGCATTGGATAAATTTTCAGAAAATCTGCATGGGAAATTTTGCACAGGAAAATTCTCCAATTCAAAATGCTCTTATGCAAATATTAATGCAAACAAAAAAGAAAATTTTCTGATTCAAAATTTTCTGGAAAACCCACATCACTGGATGTAAGTGACCAAAAGATTACCGCCATCTGACAGCTGCTGAGTGATTTGGGTGAACACCCTTGTTGCACTTTATGCAATTTTTGTGTAACATGAAAATTAAAATTAGAACTAGTATTTCCCCAATGCTCACACCTGGGACATGTTACTTGCAAAAGCCAGCCCAGCGTGCTTCCTCTTCCCCATGATCCGTGGCAGGAGGAGTGCATGGTGGCAACCTCCATGGCACCGGTAGCCATGCTGGGAGCTGCCTGTTCAAACTACTCCCCATGCACTCCACCTGAGTGGGTGCTCCATGGCAGAGCCATGCTATGACCATGGAACTCCACCTTGCCTTGCTCATTTAAAAACACCCACTGAGTTTCAGATTCATCCTTTAGATAAGGTTTTCTGGAATAAGACTAAACAACAGTAGAGGTAGAGACTCACGATCTACGATTCTGAATTTCACACTTCTCATCTTCTTAAAAATTACCATTGTTTACCTCAAAAATATTCTCAGTAAAATGCATAAAAATATATTGCTTACAGACTGATTTTGCAGCTGTTTTAGTAATTGTTCTCCTAAAACAATTAAACTCAAGTAGAATTACTTTAAATTTCCTTAAAGTGATTCTGCCAACTTGAAGTCTGTTTTCTAAAATTTATTTTCAAATACAACATCTGTTCCTAAATCCTCCTCTAAATTTACAGGCACAGACGTGCCTCTAACGGGAAAGAACTCCACAGCCGAGGTGTGGCCACCGAGAACTCCCTCCCTGCCGTCGCCACCTGGCATACCCGGGGAACTTCAAGTTGGACGCCCTTGGCCAATTACAAGGGCCACAAAATGGCTTGAGGCGGTCTCGCAGGTACACAGGACCCAAGCTGTTTAGGGCTTTATAAGTCATAACCAACACCTTGAATTGGGCCCAGAAGACAATAGGCAGCCAGTGTAGAGTCCGGAGCACTGGTGTAATCTGCTTGAGGTGACCCGTCCCCATTAGGAGGCGGGCCACCGCATTCTGCACCAGCTGCAACCTCTGCACCATTGCCAACCGTAGCCCCACGTAGAGCATGTTGCAGTAGTCCAATTGAGAGGTAATGAAAGCATGGATGATGGTGGCCAGATCCGATTCCGGGACATATGGCCGCAGCCGTCACACCAGATGTAATTGGCGAAATACTCCTCTCACCACAGCCTCCACCTGACAATCCAGGTGGAGCTGCGGGTCAAGGAGCACCCCCAGACTACGGACCTGAGAGGCCAGAGGGAAACAGACCCCACCAATGATGGAAGACACCTCCCCCAGCCCTACCCACCAACATCACCTCCGTCTTGCCAGGATTCAGCCTCAGATGGCTCGTCCTTATCCAGTCCACCACAGCTGCCAAGCACCAGATAAGCACTGAGACTGCCGGACCTGGGACTCCAGAAAACAAGAGGTAAAATTGTGTATCATCAATGTACTGATGACATCGTATGCCGAACCTTCTCATGACCTCATAAAATGGTTGCATATACACGTTGAACAGGAGAGGGGACAGAATAGAACCCTGCGGGACTCCACACGTGAGATTCTGGGGATACGATGTACATTCCCCAAGAACCACTCGTTGAGTTCTCCCTGCCAGGAATGAGTGGAACCATTCAAGAACAATTCCTCTCACCCCATCCCAGTCCCGCAGCCTCGCCACCAACATCTCATGGTCAACAGTATCAAATGCTGCTGACAGATCAAGTAAGATCAAAATTGAGGATCTGTCCTGATCCAATTCATGGCGTAGGTCATCAACCAAGGCCACAAGTTCAGTCTCTGTGCCAAACCTGGGGCAAAAACCAGACTGCGAGGGATCAAGAAAACCAACCTGGTCCAGATGCCCCTGTAACTGCCGGGCTACCACCTGCTCAATAACCTTCCCTAAAAAGGGAAGGTTAGAGACTGGCTGATAGATGGCAACGGAGTCAACATCAAAAGATGGCATCTTGAGCAGAGGCCACACCACCTCCTCTTTGAGACGGTTCGGCACCCTGCCATCCCTAAGGGAGGCGTTGACCACCCCCACCAGCAATGGCCCTAGCATCTCCCAGCTCGCCTTCATCAGCCAGGATGGGCATGGATCTAATTCACAACAGGTGGCCTGAACAGTACCAAGGACTTCCGCGGCATCAGCGGACGACACCCACTGAAACTGATCCCACAACAACAGACATGGCGGGGCTTCCTGTACCTCTGGTACATCCACTGTTCTACATGCAGCATCAAGATCGTGGTGAATTTGGGTGAATTTATCCACAAAAAAATGAGCAAACATGTCACAGCGGGGACTGGAAAATTCCAGTTCCAGGTGGAGAGAGGCCGGACTGACCAGCCTTTGCACCACCCGTTAAAGCTCTGCTGGACGTGATTTTGCAGATGCGATGAGGGCAGCAAACAACTCCTTCTTTGCTGCCTGCACCACAACAGCATAAGCTTTTAAACTAGCTTTATGCTGCAATCGGTCAGCGTTAGCACGAGTCCGGTGTCACCAGCGCTCCAACCGCTGTCCACCCTGCTTCATCCGGCACAGGTCCTCCGTAAACCACGGCAACCCCCACCGTCGGCTCTCCAGAAGTGGACGCTTGGGAGCCATTCAGTCAAAAGCCTCAGCCAACAAGCTGTCCCAGAAGGCAGGTCATCGAGTGAATGATCATCAAGATCGGAAGGCATTTCCCCTAGAGCATTCCGGAACCTCTCTGGTTCCATAAATCTCTGGGGGCAGACCCAATGAACTGACCTTGCACCTTTCTGGAGGCCGACATGCGCCAGGAGACTGATTTGGAAGAGGTAATGATCCGTCCACAACAGGGGTAAAGCCGCTACATCCCCCATCACCGGACCCCTCACCTCAAGGCCAGTGCAGAACATTAGGTCAAGGGTATGTACCCCCTCATGTGCTGGGCCCTTAACCCTCTGAGACAGTCCCATGGTTGTCATGGCGTCCATGAAGTCATGCTTTGCTCCCCCTAAACTATTATTAATTATTATTATTATTATTTATTATTATTATAAACATTTATATAGCGCCAGTCATGTACTTGGTGCTGTACAGAAACATAGAAATAGACGTGGTACCTGTCTGTGGCTTACAATCTAGAAGACAAGGAGGGGGAGACAGGGAGAGGGGACAGTGGGAGAGACAGGGGAGAAGACAAACAACATTCAAGTGGATGCAAAGTTTCAGGTGTGTGTGCTTGGCTTGGTTACAATCAGGTTGGTTGCAGAAGTCTGCAGAGGGGGGCGGGCAGACAGTAAGTATACGGGGAACGACTAACAGGCATTGGGAAAGGCATCGAGGAAAAGGTGGGTCTTGAGGAGGGATTTGAAGGAGCGGAGGGAGGGGGCAAGGCGGATGTGGGTGGGGAGGGAGTTCCAGGCAAGGGAGAAGGGTCGAAGGCGGTTAGGTGAGCAGGAGAAACGAGGGAGAGTGAGTGAGGGGACAGAGGAAGAGCAGAGAGCGCGTGCAGGAGTGCGTAGGGAGATTAGGTCCAAGAGGTAAGGGGGAGCTTGGTTGTGGAGTGTTTTGAATGTGAAAACCAGGAGTTTAAATAGGATGTGTTCAGGAATGGGGAGCCAATGGAGAGCGAAGAGGAGAGGCTGCACATGGTCGAAGTGACGGGCAGAGTGAATGACCTTGGCAGCGGAGTTTTGGATTGAGATAAGGGGGGAGAGGTGAGAGCGAGGGAGGACAGCAAGGAGGAGGTTGCAGTAATCGAGACAAGAGATAACCATGGCATGAACAAGGGTTTTGGCTGAGGAGGTAGAGAGAAAGGGGCGGATCCGAGCAATGTTATGGAGGGCAAAGCAGCAGGATTTGGCCAAAGAGTCAATGTAAGGTTTAAAAGAGAGGTGCGTATCAAAGATGAAGCCCAAGCTACGGGCTTGGAGAACAGGATGGATGGTGACTCCATCGATGGAGATGGGCAGGTTAGCAGGAGAGGAAGGGGAGGGAGGACAAATGAGGAGTTCCGTCTTGGCCATGTTGAGCTCGAGTTGACGTCAGGACATCCAGGCGGAGATATCAGAGAGCGAGTTGATGAGGCATGAGTGGACAGAAGATGAGAGAGAGGGGGTAGAAAGATAGAGTTGGGTATCATCAGCATAGAGATGATATTGGAACCCGTGGGAGGCAATAATTTTGCCAAGGGATAGGGTGTAAATAGAGAAGAGGAGAGGGCCAAGGACAGAGCCTTGGGGGATATTGAAATATCCCCCAGGACCAAAGTCTTTGGGAATCACAAGACCACCTCCAATACCAATTTTGCTAGAGCATGTAGGGATGCTGCAGTACAGGTAGGTGTGCAGTATACCAAAAGCAGCCCCAATCTGTCTCCCACCAAATCGATCACGACGTGGACCCCCTCCATGCCCGAGATGGTCTGCACAGGATACTGCTTCACAGACCAAGTGTCCTTAAAAATAATGGCTACACTGCCTCCCCACCCCTCTGATCTAGGCTGGTGCTGCACAGAGTACCCGGCTGGAACAAGGTCAGCCGATATCAGTTCCGATTCATTGTCCAGCTAGATCTATGTAATACATAGATCATATTGTGATAGAGCAGAATCCAATCCCAGTACAAAGTTCTTTGTGGGCACAGGGGTTCAGAAAACAGCAAGAATGGTCAACACAGTCTTGGGATGCATATGCAGAATCCTTATGTGACCGAGAAAGAATTCTGACAGAACTGACTGTTGACACCCTGTCCAAATAGAAGCCTTTTGGGAAAGACATCAAGGTGATGTGAACGTAAAAAGCCAAACTGGTTTCCTTTAGCTCCTGCTCTCCACAAATTGGGGAGTGCCCACCTCTCGAGTCCCCATTACAAACCCTAGGCTTTGACATCAAATGTGGTTGTTGTGCGGGAAGGGCACTGAAGGTGTTTCCACAGGGAACTAAGGGTGAAAACTAACAAGACAGTAGTCTGCAGCATCCCACAGTAGCCTGAAAATCACTTGCTTGTCAGTTCGATGGCCACCAGATTTTTGCCCATTTCCACCTCAGAGAAGGTGGGTGGCTGCTGCAGCATGTGTCGTCCAGAGAAGGGGTGAAAACAAACATGACAAGAATGATCCAGAGCCCCTGGCCTCCCTGGGAAGCGCCACTGCAGCCACCTCACTTTGGGCTGGTGGGGAGGGCAGTTCAAACAAGCACCCCCGCCCAGGAAATCCTGGTGGAGGGGTTGTCATCACACGTCCCTCCACACAACGGGTCAGCTGAGGAGCTGTGCACATGTGGAAGATCCCAAGGCTGTGCAGTAGTATTGAGTTCCCAGGAGGAGTTGCTACCAAACAGCTGATCGGGGAGGTGAGCTGGAGGAGTGCACTCACCTGGGTCGTGAATCAGCTGATTGGGAGGGCGGAGGATCGTGCTCACCTGGACTGGGAACCAGTTGATGAGGGGGGGCTGGAGGAGTATGTTCACCTGGGCCACCAAACAGTTGATGGGAGAAGGGAGCTCCTCCAAGGCCATAGGGATGTGTGAACAGAACTGAGTTTTGAAATTCGTTTCAGTTCAAAAATCGAGTTCGGTTTGATCGACCGAACTATTCGAGTTTGGTCAAATTCCGAACTTCCAAACCGAGTTTGTACATTCAAACCCGGTTTTTTTGGCCTTCCGAACTGGTTCAGATTCGACCGAACAGTTCAGTTGAATTTGAGTTCAGTTCAAAAGTTTGGTTTGGTCGACCGACCTATTTGAGTTTGGTCCAAACTCCGAACCTTGTTCGCACATCCCTAGGCCAATCCTGCTGGACAACAGGGGTCTAGGAGTCCTGCCCCATGTGGCAGCTCCTTGGATGACCTGTAACATGGAGGGACTTGTGTGCAGCACTCTCCATGAATTCGGGGGTGGGGGGGTTGCTCATTTGAACTGCCCTCCTTGCCAACCCAAAGTCCGTCAGCTATTAAGGCCTTCCCTGGGGCGGCCGGGGGGGTCCATCAGTTTTATTATTTATTGAGAGTGAGTGTGGTGTAATGAGTAAGTGAGCAGTACTTCAGACCAGGAGGCAGAGGGGGACCCTGGTTCAAGTTTCGCCTTAGCCAGAAACTCACTGGGTGTTCTTGGGCAAGTCACAATATTCTCTCAGCCTAATCTAGCTCACAGGGTTGTTGTGAAGATGAAAAGTTGTGTTATGTGTAAAGTGCTTTGAGTGCCATGGCAGGGGGGCACACTATAAAAATGATGATGATGATGATGATGATGATGATGATGGATGATGGATGATTGATTATTACACTGCATTAAAATTTACTGTAATCAATGCAGACTTTCCCCCTGGTTTGAAACAGCTCTGAACCAGGANCTTCCCTAAAAAGGGAAGGTTAAAGACAGGTCGGTAGCTGGCGAGCGCATCCACGTCCAAAGATGTTTTTTTCAGCAGGGGGCGCACCACCGCTTCTTTAAGGCAGGGCGGCAACCTCCCCTGCCGAAAGGACGCGTTAACTACCCTCGCCAGCACCATCCCCAACGTCTCCCTGGAAGCTTTTATTAACCAGGACGGGCACAGATCAAGTTCACAACACGTGGCCCTCACAGACCCCAGGACATCCACCGCATCGGCCGGCGTCACTTCCTGAAACTCTTCCCCGCGCTCCTCCCCTACTGCCATCAATCCATGCCATCCATGAAATAAGTCGAAAATAGCCACCCACTCTGAGTTGTTGCCGAGAGGACTCTTCCTGCGGATCCTCGTCTAGACTCATTTGGGAGGGCTCAGGTAATAGAGTACCCCTCCCTAATAGTCAGACGGGTGGGGCCTCTTCCAGTTCCAAAAAATTGGTAACCTCCACAGGAACATTACTCCTACAGCCCTGAACCAGCCATGAGACTTTTGGGCCCTGGTAGGCTGAGGTCAGCATCACAATCCCCTCATCCCCTCCTGTACAAGGCGATAGCAACAATATCTGTTCCCAAGGCCCAGGAGCTGAGGTTTCCTTAACTGCCACAACATCATGATCAGCTAAGTTCAGACTAGCCGTGGTAACCAATTTCGGAACCTCAGGCACCAGTACATCATCTGACATAAACCCCTGTATGTGGGATAACCTTGAAATAAAAAGATCTTGCTCAATCAGGGGGAGCTGCCTGAACACAGCACGGATTAAATCGGGGTCTTCTGAAGTTATATTCCCTAGAAGAGCAGTCCTAAGCTTTTGAGCTAATTTTCCCCCCAGAGACTCTGAATTAGGGGATGGCAAACCATGAACATTTTGATGGTCCAGCACCCCCAAGATCGTATTTTCAGAGCATAATTGGGGGGCTGCTAATGGCAAAAGGAACTTTTTCTTCTCAGTTGATTTTCAAGATGGACTATTAATAGCTTACAACATATTGCCATTATAATGATTTCCTTTATTTCTTCATTTAATATGAAACTGCTTAACTTGTTTTTACTAAGGTTGCTTTATTAAAAATAGTGAAAAAATTGTGCTCAATGGCGGGGATATCACAGCAGTTTTATGGTTGAATTTGCCTTAAAATTTGTATTTAAAACAGTGTTTAAACTTCTTTGCTACATTTGAGAGAAGAGTGTACTCTCCCCAAATTTAGAATACTTACTCTACAGACAAACTTCCAGATTTTGTCAAAAACTCAAAATCACAAACTACTTTTAAAAGTTATTGTTTTTATGTACGAACACCTGTATGAATAATCATTTCTACAAATACAGTGGTATTCAATATATTTCACTTTTCTGTAAAATTGCCATGTGTATTTGACAATGGGTATTGACTTTGAGGAAATGTGGAAGAAGCAGGCAGAAGAAGCAATTCTTTTCTCCAGATGGACTACCATACAGCTTAGGCAGATATATGACAGCATTTTTACTCTTAGACTTTGGGAAGTTCTAAGGAAAGAAATGGGCTCTTAAGTTCTTAAGGTCCGCATGAGAAGAGTTCCTTTTCCTCTCCACTTTTTAAGGTATTCAGGGAGGGTAACTCTGCCTTGGTACTCCTGGAGGACCTTTAAAAGTCCCAATGCCTTCTTTCCAAAAATAAAATGTCTTCCCATTTCAAACCAGTTTACATCTGCATAGATTGCAGCTTCTGAAAATTTAGCATGTGTTTTTTGTTACAAGAAAAACAGTGGTTTGGGCATTGGGGGGAAGAACAGTAGATAAGCACAAAAAGGACATGACTCTTTGGATTTAAAGTAGTGAATAATAGAACTGGCTAAAGTTCTCTAACTAAGGGTCTAAGCTAAGGTTTGCCAATTAATATGTCAGAGAAACTTGGAAACTGACAGGAGAATCATACCACATATTTTGCTGACTTCCTTCACTTCAAATTCTGTCTCTCCTCCCTTACTTCTGCTATCTCCCTCGCTAGACAGCATTAATACGCCTCTCACATTTGGTCCTGTTCTTAGAACCCTCGCTGCCTGTTCTCCACCTTTGATTCCCTCCTCAAGCCCCCCTGTCCTCCTCCTCCCTCTTCTCTTTCTGCTCAGGATCTTGCTTTCTTCTTCACCTCCAAGATAGACAAGATCTGCCTTGACATCACTTCCTGCTCCGCTCCTCTTCCTACTCCCTCCCTTCTCCCCTATCCTCCTTCGCTCCCACCTGCCTTGAGGGAATCTTATCCCTGCTCTCCTCCTCCAACCATTCCACTTGCCCCCTTGACCCTATCCCCTCCTGCCTCCTGACCTCCATTGCTTCCACTGTCGCCCCTTCCCTCCTGCACATCATCAACCTCTCCCTCTCTACTGTTGGAAATACATTCCTTTGGTTGCATCCCCCCTAAGCACCTCATCCTGTTTGTTTGCTAGAAACAGCAGGAGTAGACAGACAGATCAGGGAACCCTTCCCCCATCCTATCTGTCCTACTCCTG
>QEPC01009197.1:1825811-1860220 GCA_003113815.1 Sphenodon punctatus | reverse complement strand
TGTCCCAAGGTAATAATCTGGCTAATGCTCTTTTTAGATCGTCTTATGATTATATTGTTAATGAGGGGAGTATTCAGCTGGCAAAGTTTCTAGTAAGTCATAATCTACAAGTTTTGAATGGCTCTTTTCCTGATGGTGCTTTTACCTTCATTGGCCATCAGGGAACAAACGTGGTTGACTATGTAATAGTCTCCCTGAATATTCTGCCTTTTATCTACAATTTTTTTGTAGGTATTGATGTTTACAGTGACCATCTTCCTTTAAACCTCCTTTTGAATCAGGATGCTTTTTCAGGGACTCAGGATTCGGGTATTCATCGCTCACCAGCTGTACTTCCCTCTGGCTACTATCTGAGGAAACCCTGGGATAGCTCTCTTGAGCTCCACTTAGAAGCTGCTATTCGTTCTTTGGAATGCACACGTTTTGTGCAGCAAATTTTGAGTACTGAGTCTGACTCCTCTAAACCTGTGGTTTTTGCTCAGCTATGTGAACTTTTACACTCCTCATTATTAAGGGAATCTTTGGTACCCTACTCTAATGCGGAGTCTCTGCACCATTCCCCTTGGTACGATGCGGAGTGTAAGAAACTGAAAAAAGAGATACAGTACAGCTATAGGCTTTTTTGGGCACGGGGTAGTTCTAAACTCCCCTTAAGCTTCTATGATCTTAAAAGACAATATAAGAAACTTATTAAGGAAAAGAAATACACTTATAATACTTGGAAATGGTATAAATTAGAGGCGGCTGCATTAGAGGATGATTCAGTATCCTTTTGGAGGATAATTAATGGATCTTTAAGGGGCGAAAGAGATTTGGGGATCTTCCCTATACCTAAACCGTCTTGGGAAGATTACTTTACACAACTATTTCCTTGTCTGGCAAATACTCGACGGTTTGAGACTCTCTCTTTGGACCTTTCTCTCTCGCCTGAGATTACTCCTGAGGAAGTTGTATGGTTGATAGATTCATGTAAGAACAAGAAGGCACCTGGGGCGGATTTGATTTCTGCTGAATTTGTTAAGAAGTATAAAGATTGATGGGTACCCTTATTAGTAGCTTTATTCAATGCTATAAATAGAACTGGTTTAATCCCTACTAATTGGAAAAATGCAATAGTCATCCCAGTCTTCCGTGTAACTATAGACCTATTAGTCTTCTAAGTGTTACTGGTAAACTATATGCAAAGTATCTGCTTAGTCGGCTTATCTTTGGATTAAGACATATGATATTATTCATCCTGAACAAGCAGGCTTTCAGGCGGGTAGATCCACTGTAGATCACGGACTGGTGCTCTATCATTTTATACAGAAGTATATACAATTATACATTATCATCGTAGATTGTTTGTAGCTTTTGTGGATTTTTGTTCTGCTTTTGATTTTATAGATAGGGAACTCTTATGGGGAAAACTGGTACAACTTAATATAGACTTTCAGCTTCTTTATCTGATCAGAGCTTTGTATAATGATATGGGGCATTTGACCAAAACAATCCCCATCTCATCTGGTGTCTGGCAAGGATGTATATTAGCCCCTACACTTTTAAATCTTTTTCTTAATGATTTAATATCTGCCATGGCATCATTCNCAAACTTTTTGTTAGATCTAGAGTGCCTGCGGGGGGGTGGGGGAGGAATCTGGATCTGGGGGAATATAAGTTCTAAGGAGATGTGGGGAATTTAAGATCTAAGGGCAATGTGGATAGTTCTTCTGTCCCCCCTCTCATTAACCCCAATTTGGTCTCCCTTGGGGTTAATCGCAGGACTTTTATTAGGAAGGGAGTCTCTGCAACTAAGGGACGTACCTTGGATGCTCCGCATGAGGATTCTAGACTCTCCCCCCTTGTGGGGAGGTGCTGGATCTATGCACCCCTGTGCAGGGTTCATCCCCTATCCTGGTTTCTGAGGAGGTTGAGATGGATTTGGGCAAGCCGGAAGTTGGATCTGGTACTAATGAAGATGGTGTGTTCATTGATTCCTTAATCACTGATCCTTGCATCCCCCCCCCACATGTGGGGGTCTCCCCGTTAATTGAGGTTATTCCTACTGAGGCTGGGGGTAGTTTTCTCTCTATAGATGGAATCCAGGACCTAGGGGTGGTGTTTGTGGGGAACACGGATGTGGCAGATGGGGTTCTGACGTCTGTGCAGTGGGAGGCTAATAGATGCTTAGATCCCTCAGAGGACGGGCATGTGCCTAGCACACTTCACCCCACTCCTGGATGTTCTCCCCGGATGAATGCAAATCCGGGGGTACTAGATGACCCCCCGGATGGGTCACAGACCTCACCGCAGTACAGCGAGCCCCCCCAGTTTGTATTCGGTACTGGGGGGGGAGGTTCCGGGGGGAGTGTTTACCTTTGGGAGGGGTATGGAGGGGGTTTGTAAATCAGCGGTTCTGAACAGTATTCGTCAGGATTTAGAGGGAGTATTATTAGAGGCTGGAGGTTTAGACCAGGTATCCACTCCCCTGATGCCCGTAGGAGAGGAGTTACCCCACACAGGGGAGTTTGGACTGATGGTTGGCAGGTATTAGGGTCCTTTCTTGGAACATTGCTGGCTGGAAGGCCAAGGCAGCGGATCAGGATTTTCTAACATTCCTGAGGCTTAATCATATTATTTGCCTTCAGGAAACTTGGGCCTGTTCCAATTACCCTTACGGGTTATGATGCCTTTAGTCTGAATGCCCTCCCAGTTAAAGGGAGGGGTCACCCCAGTGGGGGATGTGTGTGCTTTATTGCCTCTTCACTTACAGCTGGTTACATCCCCTTACCCGGATTTCAATCTTCCTTCTGTGGAATTATCCTGGTTCTGCCTACATGGACGCTGGCTTTGATCAATGTTTATCTGCCCCCTAGTACATCGTCCTATTACAGGGATTCTTGTTGGCAGGAACTCCAAGGTCTGATTGAGGCAGTGGAGGAATTGTACCCAGAAGCTGATATTTTGCTGGTAGGGGATGTAATGCTCGTTTGGGTGAGTCGGATCAGGTGCTTGCCTTGAGGGGGGGAGGGGCTTTGGATCTCGAGGCAATTTCATTTTGGCCAGACAGAAGCTCCAAGGATTTGGGTATTAATGGGAGTGGTCTTCAGTTGGCAGATTTGCTGTTAAGGATGGGGTTGGTTCTACTTAATGGTAGAACCTGACCGGATTCTCCGGCTGAGTTCACTTATATCTCACCGCAGGGAGGAAGTGTCATTGATTTAATTATAGTCTCGGGATCACTATTGCCATCGGTGACCCACCTGGAGGTCCTCTTTCACACTTCGAGCGACCATCTTCCAGTTAGCATGGTTTTGGCTAGGGTTGGGACCTTGGTAGTAGGAAAGATTGTGCCTTTAGCTTCCTCTCACCCCTCCACAACCCTTAGGGCTAAGTGGTCTAGTGAGTGGGAGGCGAGTGTTGTGGCCCTTACCTCCTCTCTTGAGGGGGTTAGTTGGCTGCAGGCATTGAGAGAGGCACAGGATGTGGATCAGCTGCTGGCAGGGTATTACTGCATCCTTGATGGAGTACAGTACAAAACGGGGTTCTCCAATAATGTCAACAAGCGGAGAAGTGATGTTAAATCCCTTACTTGGTTCGTCCAGGAGTGTGTTCGGGCTAGAAGGGAAGTTAGAGCGACTTATCGGGGGTTTAGGAGAGGTACATCTACCGGATTCAGTCAAGTTTGCTGTATATGGGCAAGATATAAAAAGTTGCTTCTTTGTAAAAAACGAGCATTCCATCTTAAATGTTGGGATGCAGTTGACAGGGCAGCCAAAGATCACGACTCAGCCAGTTTTTGGAGGTTGTTGTACAGCTGTGGGAAGGCACGGGGGGATTTTCCCCCAAGGGTTCCCCCGGATCAATGGAGGGCTTATTTTAGGACTCTGTACGCCTATGATGCTGCACCTCTTGTACCATTGGTTGCCCTGAATTCCACCCCTGCTTGGGCTGAAGTCACCCTGGATGAAGTTGAGGAGCTGATTGATGGATTAAAGAGGAGAAAGACAACTGGACCTGATGGTCTCCCCCCGGAACTTTTTCGGGCTAATAAAAGATGGTGGGCAACAGTTTTAGCCTTGCTCTTTATGGGTGTTAACTCTACTGGGGAGATCTTGGCTGCATGGGTTCAAGCTGAGATTATTCCCATTTATAAAAAAGGATCCCCCTGAGGAAGCTAAGAACTATAGGCCAATTAGCCTACTCATTGTGGCCGGCAAGCTATATGTCCGCTTATTATTGAAGAAACTTGAGGGGTGGATAAGCAAGGAAGTCTATTTAAGAGAGGAGCAAAACGGCTTTAGGGCAGGCTGTTCTACTCTTGATCACTGTTTTGTCCTTCAGCATCTTGCCGGGAAGTATTGGCAGTCAACGGGCCATTTGTCGATCTGCGCTCAGCATTTGACCTAGTTTCTAGAAATAGGCTCTGGAAAAAGCTGGCTTTAGCACAGATTGATCCCAGGCTTTTAAGCCTTATCCAGAAGTTATACATGACTACTCTCCGGGTTAGGCTGGACCGTGAGGGCACATTATCAGGGACAATTCCAATGAACCGCGGGGTCAAAAAGGGGTGTGTTCTCATCCCGACGCTTTTTAACATCTTTTTGAACGACCTGATCCCCGCGGTTTTATCCCCTGACAACCACCCCCCTCGGTTAAGGTCAATAGATGTGGCAATTTTGCTTTTTGCAGATGATGCCATTCTGCTGGCCAGGTTCCGTGTGGGGATGAATAGACAGCTGCTAGCATTGCACAATTATTGTACCTGAAACTTTTTGGAAGTAAATTACACCAAAACAAAGATCATGTTTTTTTCATCTAAACGGAAGATCTTCAAATGGTTTCTAGGGGGATATGAGCTTGAGCAAGTCACCTCTTTCAAGTATTTGGGTTTGGTTTTCCGGGCTAACGGCTGCTGGGGCACTCATGGTAAGGCCGTAATTGGACAGGCTGTTTTGTTGGGGAGGGCACTCTGCCGCTACTTTAGATCTAAATGTTTCTTTCAGCCCTAAATGTTTTCAGGGCCAAATGTCTCTCCCAGCTTTTGTATGGGGCTCACCTTTGGGCCCTGGGGAGAAGTACGTCTTTGGAGCATATTCAAACTAAGTTCCTCAGATCCATTCTGGCCCTCCCCAATCATGCTCCCTCTTGTGCAGTTCGCATGGAGTGTGGGATCCTCCCCTTGGAGGCCCAGATCTGCTCAATGGCCCTGTGTTATTGGTTGAAATTGCAGTATGGGCTGACCGCTCCGCTTGCGCAGTGAGCATTTCGAGATGAGTCCCATCATTACTGGGTGAAGCTGGTACGGGGAAAATTTGCCCGTATCGGTCTTTCCCCGACTGAATTAGCTCTTTGTGGATTCGCTGCTGCCAAAAGATTGGTTAAAAAGAGAGTCCAGGATATCAGCTTCCAGGAGGAAATGGCCCTATTTCGGAGTAAGATCTCCCTGACAGAATTCTTGGATCTTTATGGCACTTGTCAGGCTCCATCTCCTTATTTACAGTTCCAGTTGCCCCACCCAGTCCGCAGATGTCTCTCTATGGCTCGTATGAATGTATTCCCCACAACTGTCACCGAGGGCCGCTTTTTGGGGCTCCCTCCCTCCTTGTGTGTCTGCGAGTGTGCAGGTTTGGCCCCTGGCCCGGTTTATTCCCTCGAGCATGTTCTTCTCTATTGCCCTCACTGGCATGACTTACGGATCAAAAGGCTGGTTTCTGATTCTCTTACCCCAGGTAATTTTGTGTCATGGCAAATTTATCTTGCAGGTCAAGATGAAGTGTTATCAGGGAGGGTGGCTTTTTTCCTATACAATGTTTTACGGGTTAAACAGCCCCTATAGGGGAGATTTTTCTTTTGATTTTTATATATATGTAATTTAAATTTCTTCCTTTCCAGTATATTTTGTGATATATGTTGAATGTTCAGCTTCTATGTATTCGTTTGTCTTATGTTATGGCAATAGCTAAACATTAAAGTTTATCAATCAATCAATCATTATAAAAGCTAAATGAAAGTCACTAAAGCAAAGTGAGAAAAGTAGGATGCAATATTTATTTATATTTATTTTATTTATAATTGATTCAATTTAAAATTCCTACTTGTTTCCTTAATTGCTCATTTGCAAAATTTAGTAATCCACATTGTATTTCTCAATCAACAGTGAAGAAAAAAATAAATACAATTTTATCACAGAACCAAAGATACTGCAGTAAATCTTGGTTTCATTGAATAAATGGGAAAACCCTTACAAACTACAGCCACTTAAGTCAGTTTAAAATTTGCTATTGCATGAGTTCAGGATCCTGCTAACAATGTTTTTCAATAACAACTTCACCATTAATTTTCTTCAGAACCATCCATACCAGGATCTCAAAGCCCTTTATCAAAAACCATGTGAAAGCTGGGATATAAACTAACTTCCAATGGTCACAAATTGAGACTATGGAAGAATAAATAAATTATAACAACAACAACATTTCTGAATTCTATTCTGTAAGTCTCAAGACTCGGACTGGGGAACCTGTAGTTCATGGGCCAATCCTCAAAACTGAAAGGGAGCAGGGGTGAGACTATGCACTCAAGATCTGTGCATGCAGCCATAGGTTGGCCACGTGCACTAGGGGTGGGAATTCCGGTTCTCCCGAGAACCGATATTGCTGGTATTTGGGTGTATCGGATTAATCCAATAAATCCGATAATTACCTGTACCGCCATACTGGATCTTTAACATTGGGCGCTTTACCGGTTTTTTTGGGGGTGGGGAGTGGAGGTGGGGAGAGGACGGGGTGACATGCAGACATGGTCTGCATAGCCCTGCCCCCACACTGGCTGGAGTGGCCACCCTGATGGGTGGGCGCAGCAGTCAATGAGGCTGCCATGCCCACCCAGAAAAGCTCTGGCCCTGCACCGGAGTTAGGTAGACCGGGCGACCAAACGTGATGGCCCACTTTATCCCGGATGGGCTAAGCCTGAGGATGGCTTCCCTGGACTGTGGCAGGACTTAGCCCACGCTGTAACTTGGCAGGAAGCCCAAGTCACAGTGCAGGCTAAATCCTGTTACGGTCCAGGAAGAGCCCTGATGCATCCGTGGAAACATCTAGCAGGCAGGATCAAACATGACTACACCACCGGTGGCCATGCAGGTTAAAGCATGGCCACACGTGGTGGTGTCAGGTTTAAAAACACCCAGTGTGAACTTGGTGCAAGTGTGCACTCCATGCGTGCATCTACCTTGGATTGGACCCTTAGGGAGTAACTCCTTTTCTCTATGCTATAATTCTCTGTCTGCTAAGTAGTGGTGCCTACATGCTGCATCACACAGAGTTGTTGAGATGGCCATTTCAATAAATCTTGTTAAGTGTTTTGAGATCCCTGAACTGAAGATGCTGTTGGGGTACAAAATATGATGGATCCAATTTAGCATGGAATTTAAAATACATGATTAATGTTAAGCACATGGGTAATAAGAATATAGTTGCTAGTTTGGATCAGAGCAACAGCCTGTCTAAAGTCAAGATATCAACAGTGGTGAATTCTGGATGCTTCAGAGGCCAATTTAAGGGCCTTTCCAAGAGCGAAATTTGATAAATTAACAAGATATGGTTCCAAATGATGGACTGTTTTTAGCTTCCCATAAAAAGGGGCAACTGCCGACTCAGCGGCCTTGGCCATATGCTGGACGGGCAGGGTATCCCTCAAGAGATTTTAGTGAGAAGCCAATTCAATAAATGAGAAATACCTTTACGCCAAGAATTCTTATAGAGCGAGCTCTCTTGCTCTACCCAGCAAGCGTAAGGCAAGCTTTCTCTAGACATCTCCATAAGTCTTACCCAAAAGTTGCAGATAATCACTTGAGCCCTATGCTCAACTAAAAGTGTACCCGTTTCTGTCCCCCCAAAAATTACAGGCGTGAAGCGAGGGGCCCCCAAGGATTGTTCTCAAAATTTTATTTTGGAGCACCTCCAAAGCATTAACATCAAAGCTCCACAGTTCAGCTCCATACAGTATCTGGGGCATAGGTTTTCGGGTTAACTGGAGAGCTGGTTTTACCATCCTTCCACCACTGGTGGCCCAGAACCTAATAACGTCTCCTATTGTCTGCTGAGCTTTCGATTTCAATTTGGAGGCTGCAACTTGATGCATCCAGGAACCTGAGGTGGCAAATATCAGTCCTAAGTACCTAAAGCATGACACCTGTTCTATCTTAACATTATCAAGTTCCCATCTACGAGTGCATACCGTTTTTGAGAATACCATTATCTTGGTTTTAGTATAGTTTATCTTTAGTTTTTCTTTACAGCAGAAGGTACTCAGGACCGTCAACGCCCTTCTCAGGCCATTTACCACCACAGAGAGCACCACCATATCATCTGCATAGAGAAGAATGGGAAGTGTCCTCTTACCAATGCAGGGTGGTAAAGTTGGCTCATTTTTGTAAGTATCCACTATATAATTTACATAAAATTTAAAGAGAAAGGGGGCCAGCACACACCCCTGTTTTACATCTTGACACACAGGAATAAGGTCAGTTAAATGCCCTAAATGAGACAAGTGAACCTTCATATAAGTAAACATATGCAGCCCTCGAACTAAAAATAAAAGATGCCTATCGAGCTTGGTAGAAGCCAACATCGCCCAAAGATGATCTCGATTTAAGACATCAAAAGCCAATTTTAGGTCAACAAAAGCGGCGAAAAGATTGCCATTCCTAATTCACATATACTTGTTTATCAGGTGCTCCATTACAAAACAATGGTCAATGGTAGCCTGACCTGATTGAAACCCAGCCTGCTCCTCATGGAATAGATGTTCTTTCTCTGACCAAGATTCCAATCTTGCCAACAGGTACTTCCCATATAATTTTGCCACGACATCTCTCAAACTAATAGGTCTATAGTTTGCTGGATTTTCTATTGGGCCTTTTTTGTAAATAGGTATAACAGTGCTAATATTCCATCCTGTGGGAAATGTCCCAGTGACATTTATACTATCAAAACGTCTAGCAATAATAGATATCCACCACTCTATGTTTTCCCTGAACAATTCACCAGGGATCCCATCTTCTCCCGAGGCCTTCCTCAAGGGCAAGGCCGCTATTAACTTACGAATTTCCAATTTGTCAACAGCTTGCCATTCAGGACAGTCGTCTAGACACAAATCAATTCTAGGGGTGGAGTTCTCACCTTCCACTTCTGCAAAAATTTCACTATAGTATTTTTGCCACACTTGGGGAGATATCTCTGAATTCCCAAGTTGAAACTCTTCAGAAAAACCTTTTTTAACGAAACTCCAAAATGTTATACCATCCTTTTGTTCAACTGCTTCTCCCAATTTTACCCATTGATCCATGTAGTAAAACTTTTTCTTTTCCCTGATCCTTCTCCTAAATGTGGCTCTTGCTAACCTCAGCTCACTTAAGTTATCTCTACCCAAATTCAATTTCACCTTTCGGGCTGCTTGATTTACCTTCCGCTTGAGGTTGCTACATTCCTTATCAAACCATGAAGCTACTTCAGGCCTGGGGTTTTCATGTGGTACATATACCACGCTATCCCTAATAATAGCAATAAGGGAATTAAACAAGACTGGGATCCTAGCGACATCAATTTGAGGATTTTGTATATGAGCCTTAAGATTCAAACATGACCTGTCTTGTAATTTCTCCGTAATATGGTTAGCAACTTTATAATTCCATCTAATACTTCCCCCCCCCCCGTATATTTTAGAGTGTGCCAAAGTGGGATATCCAGAATTTTCAGACCCCAATGGCCTTACTTTAGGTATCCTTCCTAATTTAACCACAATCGGGAAGTGATCACTTGCCCCAATTGGAATAACCTCAAATCCCAAAAAAATTTCTATATACAACAGGGGGATGCAAATGTAGTCAATAACACTGGCACCTGTTTCCCCTACAAAAGTAAAGGCACCATAGTTATCCGTTTCCATCCTCCCATTAAGGGCACACCAGTTTAATTATAGAGACATTTCAAAAACTGAAAACCCTTTGCATTACAAATCCTATCCCTTGAGGTTCGTTGACTAATTCTAACATCATAATCTAATTCTAAATCCAAACTTTCCCTAATCAATAAATCAGAATTACCTATTCTCGCATTCACACTCCTTGTGTATTTCTTCTTCACTTCATGCTCATTGATGTCAATTAACTGATTCCTTTAAATGATTACTGGTTGGTGGGTCATTGATTAGTGAAAAGGATTTATTGGAGACTTAGCTGCCTGTGGCATTTTTTATTTATTTCCCTATTTCGGAAGGTTGAATATATTTTTGGTGTTTACAGGGGATGAGCACAATGTAAGAGATGGGCTGAGCATGTTTGGACCAGCTTTTTATAATCCTATTGCTGTATCATGATTAATGTAACTGCCAGAGATGGCAATATTATAGATAGATAGATAGATAGATAGATAGAGAGAGAGATTCACAACACAGAGGTAAATATTAACATTGGTGGAATGAGAGTTTGAATTTTTTGGTGAGCTCTTTAGTTTTATGAACTTATTTTAATCCACGATATGAGCTGCCAAAAAGGGCATATATCATGGAGTTGTAATAAGATATAAATAAACCAAAAATACAAATATATGGACTAAAAATATAAAAATTGTTTTTGAATATTACAGTTTTATCCTCAAGAATTGAGTGATTGAGCAGTAATGCATAGGAATTGTGCTTTAAGAGGATACTGTTGGTAAGACTTTAGTGTATATTATTTTTGTGGTTATTAATATATTTATTCAGCATACCAGTTATGCCTCATATTACTATTACTTTTTTTTTCTCTTGCGCTCATTTTCATCAGCTACTATTTCTGCATACAGATATCCCACTAAGGAAGGGGAGTTTTCCCTGAAATGGGTTTTGGGCATCTAATGTGTTTGCATCAGGCATTCTGTTATTAGTTATGTTTTAAATACATGTTTAAAAACCATGATTGAGTTCAGTAGTTTATGGGTGTTTCATTCATCCTTTTAATGTATGTTTAATTTTGTTCAAGTCATGTGCCAATTCTGGAGCCCAGAGGGGAGATAGAGATAAGAAATTTGGTACATACAATGCCCGCCATTTGGAGTACAATCCCCCTAAGTATCAGCACAATGGAATAAGAAACAAAGAAGATATAGCCAAAAATGTATTTTCACTGTTCTCCTCTTAATTTGTAATAACAAAACAAAATTATTTCGTTATTAAGTTCTTCCGTTTTCATTATTCAATAACAAAAATGAAAGTGCCCTTTTTAATTTTCTTTATTATAATAACAACAATGAAATGCACACCCCTAGTGTGGGCAGCGGTTTCTGAAGTTTCCTTTCCGAAATCCGGCCTTGGTCTTCAGAACTGCAGAATTCGGACTTTCCGAATCAAATACTGTAATTTTCACCAAATTCCAAAGTTTTGCGAAGACTTCATTTCAGCCCTAAAATTATCTGATTAAAAAAACCAAAAGCTCTGTTTTTCTGTGATTAATGTAAACATTAGTTGACTTTCTCTTACCATAATATATACAGGTATGAGTTAGAACACCACATTTTATTGTAATATTTTTCATTGTTATGCAATTTTGCAGCTACCTATCCCACCAACAGTAAAAATAAAATAAAATTTGAGGTCTGTGGCACCCCTCTAAATGCAGTGCATCTCCACCTCCCACAGTAAATGCCTTTATGTTGCTTCCCGTCCACTGCCCCACACTTGCTGCCTCTTGGTCCCAGACCTCTCTGCCAACCAGAAAGTGGGACCATATAAAGGCTGGCACTTGGGGAAGCTGCTTGGGGAAGCTCCTCCTCTCCCCTCTTCCCAAGGTCCAGAAGACCTGACCGCCCCAATTCATAGTGCATCTGCTCCTCCCCGAACCCACAGGAGGTCTGTGGCACCCCTCCAAATTCAGAACCCCTGCTCCTTCACAGCACATGCTTTCAGGTTGCTTCCCCTCAGCTCCACTCCGTATACTCACTTCCCCGCGCTTGCTGTGTCCTCCTCCCAAACCTAAGTTTTTGCCATTTTTAAACAAAATTCTGTGGATGAAGGCAAAATCACCGTTTTTCTCTGGTTTTCTGTCGCAAACAGAAAACTATGAACCCTGATCATGAATGTATCCTTGTCTCTCCCGATGTTCACCTCTCCCTTGTCTCCTGCTCCTTTCCCTCTCTCTTAGATTGTAAGCCCCTTGGAGTAGGGAGTAGGGACCTGTCTTTAACTACTGATTGTACAGTGCCAGGTACACTGCTTGTGCTATATAAATATTCAATTATCTAGGCTCATAATAATAATAATAATAATAATAATAATAATAAATAAACACCCTTAGTCTCTCTTATAGAAAAACTATTATATAACCTTCTTTTTTGCTGTCTTACGATATACATCATGCAGTTTTACTAAATCACTTGCCCAGGACTGCACAAGATAATCCAGGTGTGGGCACAGCATGAATTTATTCACAGGTTTGTTGACTTCCTGAAAGAATTCTTACAAACTTGTGAGGCATGACTCCTCTTCAGGGGTGGACTGGGAACTTAGAATGGCCCTGGGCAATATTCTGAAAGAGGCCTTTGTCGCCCATCTGATAGTAGTCTTATAACCTAATTTTGAGAACTCAGTACATTTTTATATTGCTGAGTTTATGGAAGGAGTTTTAGCCTCCATGGATCTGATCTAAAGGCCATTTAAAGCAATAAGAGTCACTACATCGACTTAATTGGGCTTTGGATCAGAACTCTCCACTTGAATGTGCTATTAGCAAGTTCTAACACATCATCAAAAAGTTGGTGGAGCGGAACTGAAGATAAAATCACTAAAAGATGATTGTTATTGTGCTGGGGCATAACTATATAAGAATAAGGCTCAGATAAGTACATTAGACTTTCCTTACTAAAAATAAAAAAGAGAGAGAGATAATACAGGAAGCCTTTGCAGTCTTTGGCTGTAATGAAAGCACCTACATTTGTAAGCACAGAATTGCAGCAAAACTCCAAACTATAAAGACAGGGCTTTCATGTGCCCCAGAATATAAAAGTCAAACTTCAATCATGGATATGTACTATGTATGTAAGCATACACCAACTCTACTAGTCCTCACAAAGAATATAGAGCCGGCAGGAACGTCTCTATTAGTTAAGGTGGGTAGGAGTTCCAATGCAAGTGCCTCCATTAACTTGCATTGGATTTTTCAGGCTGTTTACTTCCGGGGTGGCGAGTTTCTTTTGCTGGGGTTTTCTCTACTGTGGGGTATATGTAAGTCTCCAAGCCATGAGGCTGACCAGCTATCCTCTGGTATTAGCAGCCAGGTCCTGCAGGTCAGCTGCTGGGCAGGGACCCCTCCCCAGGGAATCCCTTATCCCCAGGGAATCCATCCTGCAGCCACTCACTGCGGGGCTAGGCAGAGTGGGGGCTGGTGCTCTAGTTTCCGGGGCACCCGGGGAGCTGCCACTCTCCTTTCACTCCCCTGTTCTCCCAGCTGGAAGTGATCTCCCTGAGGGGCCCAGAGCCAAGAGCCAAGGAGGGTGCCTTGAGGTGAGGTGCTGACTGAACACACAGGAAACTAGAGCCAACAGAGAACACAGAACTACCAGTGCATTCGGAGAGCGAGGAACAAGCTGATAGAGCAACTGGAGGAACCAAGAGCAGTTTTGGAGATGTGAGTAGTGGTGGAGCCGCTTGACTTGGACTTGTTGAACCCCAGTAAAGGGCTTGATGGGACTTTGGACATCGTCCCAGACAAAGGCTCAGAACTTTGTCAAGTCCACAAGGCTTTAGGACTGCTTAATTCCCACGAGGGCTGACTAGAAGCCCAGACAGAGTTTTGGAACTCTGACAAGCCCATAAGGTCTGATAGGAGCCAAAAGAGGCCTCAGGACTGTTAAGCCCAAGAGGGCTAGAGCTGACACCACCAGATATCTGACACCTGCCGCCTGTTGCTACTCACCTCCTTCCATTGTTGACACCTGGGAAGGGTAGCCCATTGGAGCTCCTGGTTACTCTTTATCCCCTCGGTTGCTGAGGGAGTGGGGGTGGGGAATTCCCTCCAGGTATGGGGAGGAGCTGCTGAGAGTCATTTGGTCTCTGCAGGAACTTCATCTGGGGACCGGGCCGGGAGCCTGAAAGCTTGCCCCTGTATGGTCCTGTTGCTGCTGACCTGGAGTTGCACTTACCATCCTGCCTGTTGCTACTTACTTCCTCCCATAGTTGCCACCTGGGAGGGGTATCCCCCTGGAGCCCCTGGACTGTGTTAATCTCCACCACCACCTCCAGTTACTAAAGGAGTGGGGGGGGGGGAATTCGCTCCTGGCATGGGGAGGAGCCGCTGAGAGTCATTTAAGCAGCACATTCTTCAGCTGCACTGCAGACATGCGCCACAGGCAGCACACCTAAGGGCCATGCTAAAGGGTCCTTAGGGGTGGCCCTGGGAGGGCTGGGAAGATCTCAGCTGGTTCAGGGGGGTGTTGTGTTTAGTGGCCTGTGTTAGTGTGGGGTTATTATTGGGTTATGGAGGGGCGAGTATGGGGATCAGTCTCCCCTCTGGTGAGAGTAGGGGGTTGGGGGTAGGGAATGGTGGGGCCCTTTGGCTGGTGAGAGCAGCATAGAGATTCCTTGGGAGGGTTGGCCCGCAGTGAGAAGGGTGGGGGTTCAAGGGGGAGAGGGATAGATTTTGTGAGGAGGGTCTGAGTGGGTTTGGAGGATGGGTGGGGGTGGTTCCCCCCCTGCAGGCCTGGTGGAGAGCATGTCAGAGGCCAGGGGCCGGGTTGGCCCACTTGGGGGGGGGGGAGGAGTGGCGGCTCTTGAGGAGGTCACAGGGCAGTGCATATATGGCCCTGGAGGGTGAGAATTTTATCACGAGCAGCAGGATTGGTGGCTTGTACCGGTCCACCACTCACCTCCCCTGGGCTCAGGCAACCATGTGGAGAGAACTCAGAGGACCCAGGTTTGTCACTGGTGTTGTTTAACATAAGGTCATTGCTAATAAATATTCTGTCATTCATGATTCCATCTTGTGTGTGACTGAGAGACCTGGCTGGACAAGTTGTCAGGGCCCATGTTGGCTGACCTCATTCCAGCCAGGTACTCAATCCAACACTAGCCCAGACTGGAGGGTCAGGTGTAGCCATTATTTTTAGGGATGGATTGGTTGCATGAGGTATTCGATACAAATGAAGTCCAGGGTAGAGGGCCTCTATCTTGGGGTCGATTTGGCCAGTGACGGACCAGAGAGTCCGGCCAGGGACAGGTTGAGGATTATACTGATGTACTGTGCATTCCACTGCCCAGAAGCATCCCTGACTTCTCTAGCAGCTCTAATCTCAGATTTGGTCTTGAGGTTGCCCAAGCTTATTGTCTTGGGAGATCTCAATATCCATGCTGAAGCTAGATTGCATGGAGCAGAGCAGGAGATCATGGCCATTATGGCAACCATGGAACTGTCCCAGGTGACGGTTGGCCCAACACATGAGGCGGGGCATATTCTGGACTTGATGTTTTGTGGTGACCCCCAAGGTGGGGGGTCCAATGATAGGGGGTGTAGAGTGTACACCTTTGCCATTGTGATATCATTACCTCCCTGTGCCTCCATCGTGGCATGTATGCCTGACCATAGGGGTATTGGGCCAGTTCGGATGGCCCACCCCCAGAGACTTAGGGATCTAAAAGGATTCCTGAATGCTCTGGCAGAGATACCTGGGGATCTTGACGACCTCTCCATTAATGACTTTATGGCCTTTTGGAACAGCTGGCTGGTGCAGGTCATTGATCGGGTGGCTCCTAGGCATCTGCTACCAATGCTTCAGCACCACAGGGCCCTGTGGTTCACAGAGGACCTTCGGAAGTGGGAGGGTCAGCGGTTGGAGTGCTGGTGGGATTGTATTCATGCTCAAGCCACCTGACTGTAATATTTATTTATTTATTACATTTTTACCCCACATCCTCCCGCACAATAGCGGCTCGGAGCAGCAGCAACATATAAAAATACATTAAAATACATAAAACAAAGTATTATAATATTAAAATTACTAAAAAGGCTAAATGCTAAGGCAATAAAAATACCCTCCCATCCCCCCCCCTTCCTCGAAGGCCCAGTGGAACAACCAGGTCTTACATGATCTTCTGAAAGAGGGAAGGTCCGGGGATAATTGGCCTCCATCGGGAGGGAGTTCCACAGCCTAGGTGCGGTCACTGAGAATGCCCTCCCCGCTGTCACCACCCAGAATACCCGGGGGACCTCGAGTTGGGCACCCCCGGCCAACCACAGGGGCCACGAAATGACCTGGGGCCTGAGCCGGTCTCGCAGATAAGCAGGTCCCAAGCCATTTAGGGCTTTAAAGGTCATTACCAACACTTTGAATTGGGCCCGGTAGACTATAGGCAGCCAGTGCAGAGAACAGAGCACAGGTGTAATATGCTCATGGCAACCCGAGACATCGCATTCTGTACCAGCTGAAGCTTCCAAACCATCTTCAAAGGTAGCCCAACATAGAGTGCGTTACAGTAGTCCAGTCGAGAGGTAATGAAAGCATGGATGATGGTTGCCAGGTCCGAGTTGGAGACATATGGCNAGCTCGGGGTTGGCAAGCGCGTATATCCTCCCTGCTCCTGGTCTCCCCGCGGTTTGTCCTTGCCCCTAGGCTCTGTGCCTTGCCCCTGCGTTAGGGGCTCTGGTGTGGTGCTATTGTGGTCTTCCCCGGGGGCTTTTCTTAACCCTTGAGGGTCTCGCTGCTTCCTCGCTCTTTTCTGTTGCACCCTATGTTTCCCCCGCAGCCTCCATCTCCTTACAGTTCCCCACAGCTGCCAAACACTGGGTAAGCACCGAGACTGCCGGGCCTGGATCTTCAGAAAACGAGAGGTAAAGTTGTGTATCATCGCGGTACTGATGACATCATACGCCGAACCGTCTCATGACCTCCCCCAAGGGTTGCATATACACATTGAACAGGAGAGGGGACAGAATAGAACCCTGCGGGACTCCACACGTGAAGTCCCGGGGAGAAGATGTATATTCCCCGAGGACCACCTGCTGAGTTCTCCCTGCCAGGAATGAGCGGAACCATTCAAGAAAAATCCCACTCACCCCAGCCTGGTCCCTCAGCCTTGCCACAAACATCTCATGATCAACGGTATGAAACGCCGCCGACAGATCCAACAAGATCAAAATAGATGATCTGCCCTGATCTAATTCATGACGTAGGTCATCGATCAAGGCCACAAGTGCAGTCTCTGTGCCAAGCCCCGGACGAAGTATAGACTCTAGAGTATGTTTGAAAGTCTATACTGTAGCTATGCAGGCAGCAAAGAAGGGGTTCTTTGCTTCCCTCATAGCATTTGCTCAGTTGCATCTGGCGGAGCTGTTCTGGGTGTTGAGAGGCTTGGTCAGTCCAGTCTCTCTCCACCTGGATATGGATATGTTCGCAGCCCGCTGTGACATGTTTTTACATATTTTGCAGATAAAATCACTTCCATTGTTGCGAGAGCTGCAGAATGCACCCCAAAAAGGACAGCCCCCCCCCCATGGTTGGAAAGGACATGAGGGACATGAGTCATTAGACATCGGAAAAGCATGAGCGAAGCCATGGTTGAGAAACAAGGTAGCCTAAGGGAAAGGTTCTTTCATGCAAAAACCAGCCCACCCTTGGAAAAGGTGATGGAGGAGGCTCTGAGTAAATATTGGGGCAGTTAAAATAGGGCCTCCTTCCTGTTTAAAGAAATCACTGGTGAATGGAATCTAGATTAGCAATGACTCCAAAGGCATGGACAATTAGAAGCACCCAATGTTTTCCCCACACGTTAGCACCCCCACACCTGATCAGTGGAAATTGCCCACCAGCACCAGACTCTCCTCATGATTCTCTTCCGTCCCCAAACTGATTAGAAATCTCCCCCTCTTTATGCCCTGATGTGTCCTTTGTCTCTGCGACCCCAGTTTGTTTACCATTTGCCTCTTCCCTTTTGTGTAAATAGGCACACTGGCACCTCTTTCCCTTCGCACCTATTGGCATTCTTGGCCCCTCCGTCCCTGTGGGCATGTTCCTTTTCTCAGACCTAAACCTACCCAGGAAATCTCTCATATCTTCCCATCTCACCTATTGTAGTATACATAAGCTGATCCCAAATCTTTTGTCCCAAAACTTATAACCACTCCTGGCTCCCCATCTGAAACTGAGAAAACTTTGGAAGCAAACACGTGCAGGTCTCTCCGTGCGTGTTTGGATCTTAAGGGGTCTCTGAGACTTTGGTCTGTCCCTCCCCTGCATCCCCGAACTTTGCTGGATCTGTGGGGTTGCCTGTCCACTCTGCAACAGGCAAAGAGAGGTAGCCACTGGTCCTGGTTCCCCTTCTTCAACCTCATTTCACTTCTAGCCTTCTCTCTCTCTCTCCCTTCCCGTATTACTTTCATTTTCCCAGCCGCTGCTTGTGTTTCCCTCTGAAAACTGCCAGCCAGACCAGAAACGGTGTTAGCCAATTGTGTGGGTTTTTTTGTTTTGTTTATATACCTCCCATTCCTGTTAAATAAATATTCCTTTTTATTAAGCATTTTGTCTCCCTCTTCCCTTTAGGTAGAATACATAACCTGACTGTAGTGCGCTTCTGACCTCAGACTGATCCAGGAGACACGTGGGGACCCCTAGTCCAACCAATTCAGCTAATTCCCCTAAATTTAAGAGTCAGGTGGGTATTGGGGCACCAACCCCCCAATATTAACGAGTGGGAGTGGGTCTCCTGTTTACAGCATTGAGCATTACTTTGACTCTATCATTTTGGTTGCCGTAGCGGAGCCGGGGGTGGGGGGTGGGATGCCCTGCCTGGTCAGGTTTTATGGGAGGAATTTCAACTGGTGATGCCTGCTGAGGTGACGGATGTGCTGGGGCCTGTTTGAGCCACAACATGTAAATTAGATCTGTGTCTGTCCTGGCTGGTAAGAGCTGCCATGGAGACATCGGGGCTGGTGCTGGCAGGGTTGGCCAATGCCTCCCTTTGGAAGGGGAGAGTATGGAGGGCCTGAAGGAGGCTGTAGTTCGACCTCTTCTCAAGAAACCATCTCTTGACATTGATGCTCCCACGAGCTACCGGCCTGTCTCTAACCTTCCCTTTTTTAGGGAAGGTTATTGAACGGGTGGTGGCTAATCAGGCACATCTGGACCAAACCATTTTTTTTTATCCCACATAGTCCAGCTTTCATCTCGGTTATGGCATGGAAATGGCACTTGTGGCTTTGGTTGACGACCTCCTCATAGAGCTAGATGGTGACCTTGCTAGTTCTGTTAGATCTATAGCCTTCAATACTGTTAACCATAAGATGTTGTTCACACACCTCTGGGATTGGACTGGGGTAGACAGGACCAGTTTGCAATGGTTCTATTCTTACCTTATGGATATGTCTGAGTGGGTAGTGATCAAGGATTGTACATCTTCCCGGGGGGGCGGGGGCTGTATGAGGGGCCGCAGGGTTCCATCTTGTCCCCTCTCTTGTTTAACATGTATATGAAGCTGCTGGGGGATGTTGTTCATTGCTGGGGTGTCTGGTGTCATCTGTACGCCGATGACACCCAGCTATATTTGTCTTTCATCAGACCCAGGTCTTGCTGTCTGGTGGCTGTGGGAGACTGGATGAAGCTGAGGCAGTTGAAGCTCAATCCCAATAAGACGAAGGTGGTGTTGGTTGGGGCCAGAGATCTGAGTTAGGGTTTTACCCCCATTATTAGGGGCATCCGCTCTCCATTGGTTCCATCTATGCAGAGTCTGGGGGTGCTTCTGGATCCACAGCTATGCCTGGATCTTCAGGTGTTGGCTGTGACCAGGTGTGCCATTCACCAACTACATCTAGTGAGAAGGCTCTGCCTATATGTCTCGGACTCCGATCTCGCCACTGTCATCCATGTGTTCATCACCTCAAAGCTGGACTACTCTAACACGCTCTACATGGGACTGCTCATGGTGAGGGTTCAGAAACTGCAACTAGTGCAGAATTCAGCAGCTCATCTTCTTACTGGGATGGGCCGCAGGGAGCACATAACACCGGTGCTCCATGCACTGCACTGGCTGCCGATTGTTTTCCGGACCTGGTTCAAGGTGCTGGTTTTGACCTTTACAACCCTGCACGGCATAGGCCACACTTACCTGAAAGATCGCCTCACCCCCCCAATCCCGGGGTGACCCCTGAAGTCATCTGAGATGCTCTCCTGGAGGTCCCGCATTACCGGTGGGTCCGTACGGACAGGACGTTGTCAGTGGTCGTGCTGTTGTTTTGGAATGCCCTCCCAGTGGAGGTCTGCCTCATTCCGGATCTCTTAGATTTTTGACATAGCTGCAAGACCTGGCTTTTCTGCCAGGTGTTCTGCAGGGGGAGGGGGGTTAGAAGGGGGGAGGAAGGGGGTTATTTTATCACAGATCTGTACTGTTGCAAATTGTTGACAATTTTAAATTGTATTTTATGCTTTTATTTTTGTTGTAAGCCGCTCTGGGCCACCAGAGGTGAGAGAGGTGGGGTATTAAATGGAACTAAATAAATAAATAAATAGAGGCTCAATAGTTTGTTACCCCAGGTTGGGGCGCAAGAGTATATTAAAGCCATTACGGTCTTTGTAGATTGTGAGGGTGCAGAAGTAGGCAAAATTATAAGTGAACGGGGAAATTGCTGAATGAGAATGACTTCTCTGAGGTTTGCGCGCAACCAATAAGATTTGGAGGCAGTACAAGGTGCTTCAGATGAAGGGCTACTGGCCCCCTGAGTCCTACACCCCGTTACAATCCCTATCACTCCTCCATTAGTCCTTCACCCCATGAGCACAGATTGCAGCAAAGCTCTAACACACACACACATAATTCAACACACCCAGACACATACACACACAATTTGCGGTGTTACACACACACACACACAGAACCACACATTCACTCTCCCCCTCACAAGATTGCCAACTTCTTACAGTCCAACATATAATCTGTCACACATGCACACATATAGGCATACACATTCCCTGCCACTTCTGTCTCTAACACTCACTCGATTTCATAACAATTCAAACACAATGCACGTCTGAGAATGTACACATACACACAGATTTGCACTTAATTACATCCCTACAAATCCTCTCACAAACATATCCACACATGCACACACTTCCCCCGCCTCCCTCTCTTACTCACAGACATCATTTATCACCTGTCATATGCAAAGTCATTGTCACGCACACATACATTCCATTACAAACACATTCTCGCACACACAGATGTCCTTGTCCCCAGCCCACACACAAACATGCAAAATCGATCCATATGAATGGAAAACAAAAGGATTAGATTAATATTTTAAACTCGTAAAGACGTTTGAAAGTTCACAAATTTGAACTTACGAAAGCTCTCCTTGAACTTTTGAGCAGCACTGGGCTTCTATTGGCAGAAATGTTGGTGAAAGGTGAATTAATTTACAAATCTCCCAGGCAAGGAAGTTGAACTCTGAGTTTGAAATAGGCTAGTGTGTACAAAGGCAGATGCTGGGGAAGGTATAGGTCAACAGTAAATGACCATTCTGATCCTCAGTTCTGTGTTTTGGACAAGCCAGGAATGGTGACACATTGCAACAGTTTCTGGAGTGGAGTACCTTAGAAACCATCCTTTGCTCATGACTGTTTAAAAAGCCACAGTTCACCTCAAATCAAAGCCCATTTGGATGGATGGGAAGACACAGAGAATGTGAATGACCAATAGGAAAATTAAACCCAATCTTGTGAGCTTCACAATCTGTATGCTTCTCATTGTATATTTCTATGTACTGTTCTGGATGCACTGGGTGGTGAGGGAGACTAGGTTCAATTAAATTATAACGTAGCTGGGAATGCAGTCAGTGAGTGATATAGATGGTTCGGTGGACTATACTTATAATGTCCACTTATAAACCACTGATATAAAAAATAGGTTTGGTTGACTAGCATGAAAAATACATGATCTTTGTGTCTCCAAGACTCTCACTACCCCACAATGTCGCTCACACTCAGTCACTCCACACCCACAGACACTCAGGCAGCACACACAGTCCTCCAAAAACTGCACACACACACGCACTCACACCTTCAAGCACTACATACACAGAAAAAACACACTTCACACCCCCTTAGTGTCCCACACAACCCCAGCCCTTCAAAACATCCCATACTTCACACTGAGCCCCCCCAAACTCCTTCCCCCACTGACTTTCAGCCCCTACACACCCTCCCTCCCCCACCCTACAGCACTTTCCTTTCCTTAATGGATTCATCCCAATCTGATAGTGACAGTGTGGCAGGGACTGAAGGAAGTTTATCCCTTCAGTGAGGAGAATGCCATGCATCATTAAGGAAAGAGAGCTGAGAGGCTTGCCCAGAGCTGCCCTGTAGGCAAGAGCCTGTAGGCAAGAGCTCATCCTGGCCCTGATGTAGCAGCTGCTACAGCTGCATGTCAGGGGAACTGCTCCCTGCCGGATAACCCAAGGCCAGGAGTCAACTTCAGAACTACATTTTCCAGGTCTCCATGGCTGGCCTATCCTAGCTGTATGACCAGCCTTAATCCCACAATTCAGGCCGGCCAGGACTCATGCATTCACTTCCCAGGGTTTCCTCCTCCAAACTTTCCAGAGAGAGTGTGAAGTTGCTGTGTTGGTCGGTCCCAAGTAACAGAAAGGGAGACTCCTCCTTTTCTAGGAAGCAAAAACTTTGCAGTCTCTCAAACTTGCTTTGCTGCAACCAGAGCCCTATGTATTCGGACAGCAGCAGCAATCAAGGGCTGCTTCTGACCATGCAATTGTAAAGTGAGAGGCACCTGACCCAGCCCAAGGAAAATGAGTGGGAGTTGCTTTACATTCACCCTCAGCCAAAGGCACCAGCTACCACCTTCTGCCTCAGCTGGGTAACCTTGAAGTTCTCCAGCTCCCAGCCTCCACAGCTGCTGGACCAGACATCCCAATAACCTCCTCATTTGATAAGCCCACAGAAACAGATGTCCTGCATCTGCTGCCAAATCCTGATGCACTTTCCCCTCTGCCCTACAGGTGCCTCTGAACAAACTGCCGCATAAACACAGGGGAGGGAAGCTGCATAAACAGAAGGCTTCCACTCTCTCTCCTCTCCTTTTTCTGATAGGCAAAGCACTGAAAAGTGGGCTGGCTGGGGTGGCTTTCTCCTGGGAGGCTGCCAGCATCCAGAAAAGGCTTGGAGAGCAACTGGTGTGTTCACTACAGCCCAGCGCAGACAAATTAGCTCTGTGCCACCCTCCCATTCTCGTTTAGCCGTGATCAATGTTAGCAAATTCTTTGGGGGAAAAGAGAGGGAGAGCCCCATCCATACCGGGTGTTTAGTACAGATTCAGATCCAGTGACTTCCCAAGTAGACCCTTGTAACTTCTGCTCTGCCCTGCACTTAGCTGGATTTGTCTAAGTCTAGCATGGGGGTGGGGCGGGTATGGACCATTTCCTGTGTCTGGCTTGCCGAACACCTGCCTTTGCTGCTTCCTCTGTGCCCAGTGTGATCTGCACATGCCCACTCCCCTGCTTTTGATTGTGATTTTTCCTGTCACTTGGCTGCCTGATACTGGAGCAGAGCAGCAGAAAGTGGCTCCTGGCTCAACAGGATTATAGCTCCACCGGCCCAATGGGATTTTTTTAGGGGTCTGCACCAGGACCCCATGTTGTTTTCATTTTTCATTTTCGTTATTCAAAAATGTCATTTTAATTATTGTTATTAAGGACAATGTCATTTTTGTTATCGTTGTCGTTATTGGTATCATTATCGGTAGCATTTCAAATGAAGATTTTATTTTTGGTATTGATATCGTTATCGATTCCCATGTAAAACTAATATCTATCTAAATCAAAGGGAGACAAGGGAAGGGAAAGGGAAAACTATCTATTATCTAATCAATTATCTATATAACTATTCTAATCATATCTATCTATCTATCAATCACAGAGTGCCATGAGACTGCTGGGGCCTGATTGCGCTGCTCATTGGCCAGCGATACATCTATCAGATACTGCAGAGCTGCTCGCCCCTCCCAACACAGGCACAGTTCAAGAATTCAACCCTGTTTAGGGCCCTGAGACATCTGCTCCCTTTTCCCCAAACCACATTTTCCTTCCAAAACCCAACTGCCACAGCACTAATAATAACAACAATGTTAACGACATTGTTGTTTTTATTATAGCTTTTGTTATTAGTATCATTATCGGTATTGTTATTCTCGGTTGTTGTTATCATTATTCTCGGTTGTCGTTTTGTTATTGTTATTCATGGTTGAATTTTCATTATTGTTATTTTAATAACAAACATGGCATGCACACCCCTAGATTTTTCCCCGATGTCCAGAGGGCCCAATCCACCCTTGTTTCTCTTTTATTAAGCCACATTGACTCTTCTCTAACATAATTATTTTATTCTTTGCTATAATTTCTACCACCTTGTCTGGTATTGCAAATAGGTTCACAGGCCTCTAGTTTCCACGACTGTCTCTGGAACCTTAAAAAAACCCTAACAATAAAAAAAACAGAAAACAAACAAAAAACCAGGAGTCAAATTTGCCACCTTCTAGTCCTTTGATTCAAAGAGTGATTTCAGTGATAAATTACATACCACAGTAAGTTGTACAATTTCCCAATACCCCATCTAGCAACACATTTAAAAATTGGACAAATTTGCTAGTTACCACCAGTAAACAACTAAGGGCGCTTGCACGTAAGCAGGAATATGTCCTCTAAAGGTCTGGAGAGGGGATGCACATGCAAATCAGACACATCTTTGATCACAGGGGTATGCCCAGAGGTGCATGATTGAAGCTTTTATGCGCATTTACAAAGGTGATTGACTAAGCTTCAAAATGCAGCTCTGTCAAGTGCCCTTGTAAAGCTTCATTCACACTTGAAAAGCTTCATTCACACACCTTTGGGCATTCCCACGTGACCAAAGTAGCACCTGATTTGCATACACATCCCCACTCCGTACCTTCAAAGGATGCGTTCCTGCATGTGTGAAAGTGCCCTGTTATCATCTGCAGCTGCAACTTTAAACAGACAGCTGATTGCAGGCACATAAATACAGGCCGTTATGTTACATATTTTGCTCAAATCTATTAGAAATTATTACTGAATCTGAACCTGTTAGAATGACAACAAATGATATATGAAAGCATATACCTACTTTTTCACAAGAGAGCCTATACAAGATCATTTAGAATATGGATCTTTACTAGCTGAATTACAATAGAGCTCTAATATCATTCATTTAATTTATATTGGAAGCAAACAGGTGGATTATCACAAGGCACTGTAATGAATCTATTCCATCAAAGCTTACAGAAAATCAAACACATGGCTACACCTCAGCAGTATTTCAAAAACACTAGATTGCAGAAAATATTCCATACTACACAGCTTAATTGTCTATAAATCACTAACTTTAATTAATAAAGAATGATCAGTTACGACTGTTTCTAAATTCATATCTATGACTTGTAAATAATCAGATGCAATGGAGGCAAAAATCCAAGAAACTGTCAAGCACAAGGCCAAAAATGTAATTACTACAAAAGTAAACAGTAAAACAATCCTTATAGTTGAGACCATGAAAAAAAAATTTGTTTTGGTTTAGTATTGGACAATAATTCCCTAGCAATGCCATAAAATGATGAAGAGTGTTTCAACTTTCATTAAAAAGTGATTATTTAGCAACACCTTACCAACAACAGTGCCCAGAACAAGATTTTTTGGGTCGAAGGTGAAAGGATGGGGAAAGGGACTACAGAGCACAAGCAAAAAAATTTGGATGAATTGCTTTCCGCCATTTCTTCCCAAACAAAACCTCACCTACTGAATCATAGGGAATGATAGAGCTCCATATGACTTAAACAGAATCACTTGTTTTTGTGACGGAAATACTTTTGGATACTCAGCCACAACAATTTTGTCATGTGGAACACCCAGTCTAGAAACATTGTGGAATTCATTAATATTCTATTTCTAGCTACATCAAATGATTTTAATACTTACTCCATTTTTCTGAATGTGACTAAGAGAAGGCAGACATAAAATAGGCAATACCATGAAAGGTCATCCAAGAATTTCCTTCATGGACACTTAGGTGCGCCAAAAAGGGACAATATGTTAAGATTATGGGAATAGCCACATGAGACAAGCCCAGTCCCCTGCACACCCTGGAGAGGGGAAGCTACCACACTTTGGGTTGGTGGGGAGAGCTGTCCAAATGAGCAGCACTTGAGGCCACTACCCCCTCTCCACACCATGTGTCGGGCGGAGAAGCTGGGCCACTGAGGACTGGATGCCCGAACTCTGCTCTGCTGCAGGATCTGACCTGCTTCTGTTGCTAGACAGCTTATGGGGAGGGGGCCTGGTAGAGCACATATACGCTTCCCACCTCTCCAACAGCTGATTGGGGAGAGGGGCCCTGCCATTTTGGATAAGGGCGTCAGCTGTTTGCGCATACACAAAACAGCCCCAGTGGCCATTTTTCACAGGCATGCTGCGGAGCAGGGAGCTCGACAGTGCACTGTGGCACATCAGCCCTACACTTAGGGCTGATGTGGCAGCAGCTGTTACCGTGCCGTGATTCCATTCCTCCATTTCGGAATTGCCCACGTCACACCGCGGTTTTTCTGCTGACATTCTGCTAATTCTGCTGGCATTCTGCAAATTCGGAAATTATCGGAAAAATTGTGGAATTGTCGGAAACTGTTGGAAAACCGCTGTTACGCTATTTTGTGGCACTGGCGGAATGGCGGAAGTAGTGGAAATGTCATGTTTCCGCTATTTTGCAAAGCCTGTGGAAGTAGCGGAATGAAATTAGCGGAATGAAAGCCTCTGCCATGCCATACCACTAATTGCAGAAATGTAGTTTCAGGCAGAAATAGCTACCGCTGTGACATTCCGCTACAGCCCTAGTGTGGAGTGTGGTGAAGTCATCCCTATGGACAGGTAAAGGCCTGAGTGGAAAAGAAGCTAAAGAGTAAAGGAGAGTGGGACAGGACATGGCCCTTTAAGGGCAGAGAGTTTGAAGAGTTGACTACACCCACTCTTGCTATATAAGAGGCTGCAAGACAGAGAGCGTTTCAGTCTCTGCCTGGGAGCTGAACAGGCCACATCTCCTGAGGGCCCCAGCCAAGGAAGCTGACCAGTGCTGAAGTCCTGCTGGGAGAAGTTGAGTGCAGGATCCCCTGAGAAGATTGCTCTCCAAGGTCCTGAAGAAGAAGTTAAAAGAGTTGAAACTGTGAGTGTGAAAGCCAGTGGACTGTTACCTGGTTTTACTTTGGGATAGAAAGCTTTGTGTTCAAAGGGGTTGAATGTCCAGCATTAGCATAAAAATGGTATACTAGAAAGAATTATGATATGTATGTATCCAGATTAAAGACTAAGAAGCTAATTTCCTGCACAATTTGTTGACATGGGCACTGATCCTGACAATACTCACCAGATGACACCTCAACCTTGTTACACAGACATCAAGGGCAGACCCACACAGAACATATTGCAATAGTCTAGCCTTGAGGTTACACAAGCATGGATGATGGTGACCAAATCTGAGACGGTTAGAAAAGGTCACAGCCTTCTCCCCAAATGAAGTTGGTGAACAGTGCTCCTGGCTACCACTGCAGCCTGGCCATCTAGGCACAAAATGAACCCAAGAGCACCCCAAGGCTGTGAACCTAAGTAACCAAAGGATGGACCCCATCAATAAAAGGGATTCCTATATCTTTCAGGTCAACAGCTGGCCAACCATCATCACCTCAGTATTGTCTGGATTCAGATTCAATTGGATTGCCTGCATCCAGTCCCCAACAGCAGGCAGGCACCAGGTAAGCACTGAAACTGTATGGTCTGGATCAGATGAAAAAGAGAGAGAGAGTTGGGTGTCATCAGTGTACTCATGGCACTTCACTCCAGATCTCCTAATGATTCCACCCAAGGCTTCAGATACACATTGAACAGGAATGGGGACAAACCAGAGCACTGTGGAACCCTATAAGGGAGCTCCTGGGGGGATAATGAGCCACCACCCATCACCATTCTTGGGAGAAAGTCAGCTGCCTATTGAACTGGGTTTGTTCAGGGATGGAGGCCATGGGGTATGCCTTCATGAGCCATGGCATCAGGTGGTAGGCTGGGTCCCCCAGGACGAAGAGCTTCATGAGCACCCGCTTTATGTTCCTGATGATGTTGTGCTCAAAGTCTCCTGTATACATCTGGGGAAAGAATGGGAACTTCTGCAGGATGCAGGTGAGGGTATCATGACTCCTACCAGAGCAGCCAGCCACCACATCCATAAATCAGCCATGATGGTTCACCACTGCGTGCAGGACCACAGAGTGGTACCCCTTCCGGTTGATGTATTCATTCTGGCTATGGGGTTGGCAGATGATGGTGATGTGGGTCCCATCAACTAACCCAATGCATCACCTCCTTGGGGTCAATCAATTGGGCCACCCAGCGGAGCCATGATAGCCTCACAGAACTCCAGCAGGATGGCACTCACTCATGGTGGATGAGTCGCGTTCGATCGTCCGAACTCTGCCTGTTCGGACGACCGAACGCGAACATACTGAACATACCGAACGGCAAAATGGCCAAACAGTTTGGTCAGTTCGGATTGCGTTCGGGTGAGTTCGGGTGGCAAAAAAAGGTTCACTGTAAGGTGACAGGGAGGGGTAGTACTAGTCACTGAGGAGCAGACTTCCAGGCACCAGGGATGGAGAGGCTTGCAAGAAATGAAACTATCTGCCTCCCCCTTCCCAACACCTTCTGAGCTAGTCATTGTTCCTGAACAGCAGGCGTTGAGTAGGATTATTAGATTGCTTTAAGTTTCATTTCAGTTTTGTACTGAAATGAAACTTAAACCTTATGTTTGTGATTCCCCCCCATCCCATATAGAGAGATATAGAGAGATATAGATATATATATAGAGAGAGATAGGTTAGGGATAGTAGTTATAGGAGCTAGCTTAGTGATAGAGATAGCGTTAGTGATTTAGTTTTAGTGTTTGTAGGAGTAGGCCTGTNAATTGAAAAAGCCCATATAAAAACAAAAAAACCAAATAAAAAACAAAAGAAAACCCAATAAAAAAACAAAAAAACTATATAAAAAACAAAAAACCACCCATAACAAAATAAAAAACAAATATAAAACCAAATAAAAAAACAAAAAAAACCATATAAAAAACCAAAAAACCACCCATAACATTTCCCGAACACAGCCGAACAGAACGGCCGAACAGAACAGCCGAACCAAACGGGCGAACCCGAACCCGGCGAACTAACCGAACTGCTGAACCGAACGAACGAACCGAACACAGCTGAACCAAACTGCCAAACCGAACGGACGAACCGAACGGACGAACCCGAACCGCGATCTGTTCGCCCATCCCTAATGGCAAATGTTCAAATGGTGATGGTTACATGCTGCTCCACAGGTATGGGGTCCTCACTGGGCACTTGCTGACACACCTCAATGGTTGTGAGGAGGACTCGAGGGGCAGCTATGTAATCGTGCTTCATGTCTCTCCAGCAGATGGAGAGCCTTTGAATAAATCTGAAGAGGTGATGTGCTGCATGTAAGCACCTATCTGCCATCACCTGGCTGACTGCATGCCTAGCTATTGGCTGGGATGGTTCGTGCACAGCCGAAAATCAGTTTTTGACCTCAACTGGTGGATACCAACATGTCTAGCCCTGTGCTTGCTCATCTGGAGTTTATAGGCACCATAGAATTATGGCATCTCTTCTGGGACCAGGGGTGGAAAAGTGGAGGGGCCAGAACAGACCTCCTTGTAACTAAGTGACCAGGTGTGCAGCTCCCCAGAATGCTCAAGGTCTCTGTCTGGGGGACTGCTCTGTGGGAGCTGTACTTTCACTTGGTTGGCATGGACTTGGGTATATCCTTATCTTGAGTACATTATGCTTTTTCCTTTTTTGAAAATGGCCTGTGCTGGTCCTGGCCCCCATTCTGCTGTCCTGGCCTCATTCTATGTACTTGGACCAGCCTGCCATGGCTGGTGTTCCAGCCTGTTCCTGCTGCTACCATCCGGCATATGGGGCATGGAAAGTTTTTCTGGGGGGTCTGACACCTTGACCCTGACTAATGTTTGGCTGAGGGGGAACGTGCAGGGGCTGCTGGCTATCGGGTCATGAGCTGGGAAGTTCCTGGGGCACTGTGTGTGCAGGATAGAGTGTAAGCACCATGCAGCTGAGCTGCGGTTCTGGGAGCTGCGGCCTGCTGGTGCCCCCTCCCCCCCCCCGCCCCTTAAGGGGTGATGGGACTGTGGGATGCAAATGAGAGCATGACTTTGCAGGAGATTTTTGAGCTTCTGAACTTTTGTCTGTGCCTTATGGTGGCTGGACCATCTGCCACTTTTGTTCACCAGTGCACTTCTGACAGCAAATGGACATGTGCAGGGTCAGTGCGACTGCCTTGATTGGATGCTGGAGCTTGACCTCCGGGGAGGGGGGCAGTGAGAGCTGCCTACTAGGAGGAGGAGCTGGCTGCAGCTGAGCTTTGCTCCCTGTATGAGATCTGAACACGGCCTGAGGTGCAGGTTGCCCTGGTGCACACTGCACAGGTATGCTTTCAATCCCCACTATATGACGGTGCAGCATATTCTGGTGAGGGGCTACTGGAAAGGCATATATCAATGCCAGCTATACGCAAAGGGAGTGGGGTTCCCCACCCTGCAGGTGCTGGGACCACACTAGACCTTTCTCCTATGGGCTGGCAGTGTGCCTGGTCTGTGGAGGAGGACACACACAGCCACCAGGACCCTCTTGGAACTTCATGCTATGGGCTGCCAGTGTGACTGATATGTGGAGAGGCCCCCCCCCCCCTCGGTGGTATTAATGGTGACTGGAAATGACTGAACTGGCAGCATGCCAGGGGTGGTTTGTTTGGCCTGTGTGCAGTTGCTTTCATTTCTCCCTTCAGCTTTTCCCTTTTATTCCTCAGCTCGCCATAGAGTATATGCTTTGATCCCTAAAACCAGCTTTCTGTGGGTGACAACTGGTTATTCCTGTGGCTGACTGGCACCCCCACCTTCCACCTACACCCTCCTTGAGGAATTTGTGGGGTAGGTGGCTTATTTTGCTCGCAGTTTGCCATAGCTGTATGCCATGGTGCATACATGGTGCAGGGAGTGGGGGTAGGGCCGGACACCTATCCATGTGTTCAGTTCCATCACCCTACCAATGGTGTGGGGATAGTGGGACAAATCTTCACCCACCCGGCTTCACTCGCACATTTGTTCTGTCCTGCACACTGACCCAGGGTGATTACCGTGGCCCTCTCCGGGGTGGCCTGGGGAGTCACCTCACCCCTGTCTCATTTGCTTTCATCCATATAATCAAAACTGACCTCTTTGGCATTTATAAATATCTGTCAATTACTGTTAGGTTGGGAATAATATTAATTGATTAATTATCATCAGCAAGCAGCTGCTGCTTTATTTGATTACTAAATTGTTAAATTCAAATTAAAATGCCATATGTGGAATGTTTTACAAGTCAGAACTGTCAAATCAATATTTCAGTTATAAAAGAAACTGAGACTTCAGAGGCTTTTCTTTTAACCAAAGCTGTAAGGTAAAAACCAAATTGTATATGCTTTGTTACAAGAATTTCAGGCATGGGACTTAAGCGGCAACTCTTTTTTGCATTCCGCTATTTCATTCCACCGTTTTGGAATTGCCTGCGACTTTCCGCAGCTTTCCTGATGGCATTCCGTAAATTTTGAAGGCATTAAGTCAATTCGGAAACTGTTGAAACAACCTTGGAAACTGTTGGAACAAACATTGTTCCGCTACTTCAATGTGTCGATGGAAATTGCGGAAGATTGAAACTATTGGAACAAATATTGTTTTGTTATTTTTGCAGCCGGTGGAAGTAGTGGAATGAAAGTAGCGGAACGGAGGAAGTAGCGGAATGAAAACAGCAGAATGAATGTCTCTATCGTACCATGCTCCTCATTGCAGAAGAGCTTTCTCTGTCAGAAAAAGCTACCACAGCGGCTTGCCATTTCAGCCCTAATCAGGCATCTCCAGAGGTTTCCTGAGTTATATTTGCCCTCACAATGCTGCTCATTTGTTTGAGTTCTAGTGTATGTAAAATTGCAGGATGGATTACCAATATATTGCTATTCTGAGAATGTTCTGTTTTTAGGAGAACAATAACAGCACAGGCATTAATTAAATGCGAATAATGTAACTTGCTAATGAATGTGATCGACTGACATAATGTAAGCAAAAATTCCTGTTTTCACTTCTTGCTGTGCCGTAGGGGGAGAAAAAGCCTCTAAATACTGCAATGATTGAAAAGTTAATATGAGTTATATTTAAAATAAACAGTGTTACATTTGGGAGAATGTAGCTAATATTGTATGAAAAAGCATAAAGGCAAACAATTATCTACAAGTCCAATAGCTATCTTATAAATAGATGCCTCAGCTGACAGAACTGTAAGCTCGAGCAATTGAAAATGAGAACAATGACATCACTGGGAGCATGACCGGGCCTTAAGTAAGTAATTAATGGCATGCTATTAACCATCATTCTACAATAAAAAGTTAAGAAGGCAAGGAAAATTCTAGCTTCTGGAAGCTTGGGTCATTTGCTTGGTCTTGTTATTCACATATGTATGATCAGCTGGTGACAGTAATTTTGTAACAAAAAACCCCTGGGAAATGAAGCGGTAGGAGGTTGTGCATTTTTAGAATACTGTATGACCCTTTTTACACGAGATGCCCCCACTCATCTCCACACAGTTTCACTGCATGGAGATGGGTGGAGGCACCCGTGGGAATGCCAAGGCAGATGGGTAGGGGTGCGTGCGTGCTCCCGTGCTACACCCATATCCACCCATTGCCCATGCACGGAGCTATGGGCTCCAATGCCAGTTGCTTCGTGGGTGGAGATGGGTGTGCGCCCATGGGAATGGGCGCACACCCACCTACCGTGAGCTCACACCCATAACCCCACTCACTGCGGTCCATTTGAAAAGGGCCTATGGCATGGGCGCACACCACATGGCCATAGGCCCTTTTCAAATGGGCCGCGGTAGGTGGGGGGATGAGTGTTCACCTGCGGTGGGTGTGCAGCACACCCATCTTCACCCACCCCCGCCCATTTCCATCCACAGAGCAACCGGCATTTAAACACATTGCTCCATGCCATCCGCTGAGGCATTCCCATGGGTGCCTTCACCCACCGCCATAGGCCCTTTTCAAATGGGCCATGGTAGGTGGGGGGATGAGTATGCGCCCACGGTGGGTGGAGGTGGGTGTGCACCCATTCCCACGGGCACACATCCATCTCCACCCACCTCCACCCATGGAGCAACCGGCATTGGAGCCCATTGCTTCGTGCATGGGTGATGGGTCGAGATGGGTGTAACGCGGGAGAATGCACCCCACCAATCCCCTGCGGCATTTCCATGGGCACGTCCACTCATCTCCATACAGCAAAACTGCGTGGAGATGGGTGGGGGTATCTTGTGTGAAAAGGTCCTATGCCTCAAAGAAGTAAAATAAAATGTCAGTCAAAGTTAGATGTCATTCTAATAAAATTGACAGGTTAAAAGGCATGGGTTGGTATGCTAACTGTTTAATGGTTATTTTAATTACCTAGAATTTAACTGGTTTAACTGAATATTAGGGCAGAGATGCAATTTATTAATGCTGTAAATACTTGGCTTTCAGAGTTACATACCTTACTACCTACATGCGTGACTTGTGATTTAATAGAATTTGTGAAAAATTATATCACCTCCTCTTGTCTCTCTGTGTTCCCAATATGCAATCTCCCACAAACCCTCACCAGACAACATCATCTACACCTCAGTTGAATTAGTACAACAGAGGTAGAGAATGCGAGTCCAAGATGAAAATCATTTCTATTTTGAGATGTCTTTAACCATATTATAGTGTATAGGGCTCACTGTTTCTGTACATGTGAACAGACGAATGATTAGCCCACTGGAGTCCAGGGTTGCTCTGTAGAGCCTCCACGCAGCTGACAATAGCAGGCTCTGAGAACAAACCGGACAGATGGGCATGTGTTCCTCCCAGTCATAATCCGTCCTCTCCCTTTGTGATCCAATCCAATCCAATCCATATATATTTGATACCCCGCACTCTCTCCCGTAGGACTCAAGGCGGCTTACAGCAATACAATAATAGTTTTGGAGTTTCCACACAGGGAGCCCAGAACAACATTTCAACAACTCTAACATAATATACAATTTACTGTAATTACAATTTCAAAACACATAATAATAATCAGCACATTCCCCAACATTCAACTGACATCCCACTCTATAACTTCCCCAATACACATGGGGTAAGTCCCAACCACCTCCAACTCCTCTCCTGCTGCCACCAGGGAGAACCTGGCCACCTCCACCCCTCTCTCACC
>QEPC01009197.1:1810237-1821811 GCA_003113815.1 Sphenodon punctatus | reverse complement strand
TCTTGTGTGCAACTAATATCTATCTAAATCTAAGGAAGACAGGGGAAGGAAGGGAAAAGGAAAACTATCTATTATCTAATGAATTATCTATATAACTATTCTAATCTAATCTAATCTAAACTATTCTAATCTAATCTAATCTGTCTATATATATTATAGACATATGGATTAGATTAGAATAGTTATATAGATAATTCATTAGATAATAGATAGTTTTCCTTTTCCCTTCCTTCCCCTGTCTTCCTTAGATTTAGATAGATATTAGTTGCACACAAGAATCCATACCAATACCAAAAATAAAATCTTTGTTTGAAATGGTACCGATATCGATAATAACGACATTGTCATTAGTAACAATAACGAAAATGACATTTTTGAATAATGTATATACACACATACACTACCTATCTCTCTATATAATGTACAGGGGGGAGAAGGGCATGGAAAGGGAGAAGGTAAAATGTAGGGTATGTGGAAGAAAAGATATTACAATGAGGGCTAGGGAGGATTTTTTGTGTGCAAGCACCACAGTTCTGTAAACACAACCTGACAAGCAGAGCTCTCGCAGAACGGAGAGAAAAAAGGCTGGCCCTCCCATTATAAAAGGTTGCAGTGCCGTCCCCCCCAAACCTCCCTGATTGGTTGTGGGAGGCAGCAGGCATTGAGCAATCACAGAGTGACATGAGACTGCTGGGGCCTGCTCATTGGCCAGCGATACACCCATCAGATACTGCTGAGCTGCTTGCCCTTCCCAATACAGTCACAGTTCAAGAGTTCAACCCTGTTTAGGGCTCTGAGATGTTTGCTCCCTCCTCCCCTTTCCACACTTTCCCTCCAAAACCCAACTGCAGTGCCACAACACTAATAATGACAATGATAATGACATTGCTATTTTCGGTATCATTATCGTTATGCTCGGTTGTTATACTCATTCTCATTATTGTTATGCTCAGTTGTCATTTTTGTTATTGCAATAACAAAAACGAAAACAATTTTCATTATCGTTATTGTAATAACGAAAATGACGTGCACACCCCTAGTGGCAAGGCTTCAGGTGGCCGCAAGGAGTTCCCCAGGTTAATGATTGGCTCAGAATACAGTAAACAATCAAGGGACGGTATCGCACCACATGTCACCCCACGCGTCAGCATGCTGGGTACCGAGTGCCGATTTTCTTGTGGGGGTTAAAGGAACAGCGCATGGGACAAACTGCCAAGTTGGGCTCAGCTCCAAGGCAGAAGAAACACCTGTAGTACTAGCTTTCACCATGACTAAGATATACTTATATACAATATAATTTTGTGACAAATATCCTAATAAAAATGTAATCAATTATAAAACTAGCATAACGACAGCATACAGGTCCAAACTTTCTCCCAAATTTGAAGGCTGTTAAAAATTTAATTCAATAATCAAATGATTTTAAGCCTACCCAGAAGCCCCAACCTGAGTAAAATATTATATAATCTAGGAAACTTGAAATTTGACTTAAAATTTAAATGGACTAAGAAGGATGGACACTCTTATTTCCCCCTTCTGCTTGCAGCTGCTTTTAAAGCAAAAAGTGCAAGGTTTCTAATGATATTGCCCTCTTTGGGGGAGAATAACCAGATGAGTTTTTCACATTTTGTTAGGTGTCTAAACTTCAGTTGCTCAAAGGGGAGATATGCTTCCCTAATCTGTTTAAATCGAGGACAATCAAACACATAGTGTATGATGTCCTTGGGTACACCAGCTTCACAGGTGCATATTCTCAAATCCCTAGGGGTATGGTTCCTTATACCCTCCAGAATGGCTGAGGGTATCTGTTGCATTCGGAGCCTGCACAGAGCCATTACGAATTTATGGCTTAAATCCATAGACAAATATTTCCCAGTTGCTAAGTCTAATTTCCATAGACTATAAAGAGGCGCCACACGCCTGGGCCGAGTTGCAGCAAGGTCATTCTGCAAGGAAATATCGGAAGGTCTTTGTAAAACCAAAGCCCTCTCTGTTGGGATAAAAAGTCTGCAGTTATCACTAATATAATAGCCCAGCCCAAGCAGTTTAAGTGTGAAAGTTATAAACTTTAACCAAGGAGACTGATTCATTGCCTCTAGAATAGTTGGTATCCTCTGTATCACATATTTTGGGATATCTTAGGGGCGAGTAAGGTAGCATTTATACCAATTCCCCAGAAGTCTTGACATTTCTTTAGTCGTCAAATTATCCAGTCCAGTTTCATGCCTTAAGAAGGCTGCTGGAATAGACAGGGGAAGCCCGAGCAGGCCCCGCAACAATTGATTTATTTTGGGGATGTTAATATTGTCATCTGCAGCAAAGCCTCATACTTAGGCTCCATAAAGTATTTGGGAAGCCTCTGTAGTCTGAAATGCTTGTAAAGTGGTCAATGCAGATTTCACTGCATAAGTATCCCAAAGCATCTCTATGGCAAGGGCCAATTGCATGGCTTTGATCGTAATTGCCTATATGTGATCTTTCCAGGACACTGATACTGATAACAGCAACCCCAAATACTTAAAATATTTCACCACTTCTAATCTATGATTAGCCATCTGCCAGGGATATTTCCTGCGATGACTACCCCAAAAAGCGATTTGGGTCCTAGAATAATTTACGTAACGCTTATTTTTAGCACACAGTTGTGAGAACTTTGTAAGAGCTCTTTGCATACCCTATCTGGGTCCTGGAAATAATCATAACTTCATCTCCAAAGCACTCCAAACATCTCTTGAACCCCTTATTTGCCATATACAAATGATGGAGATAAAGGTAGGGGTGGTCCTCTCTTTTCTCCTCAGTAACTATATCATTATCAATCATCATTATTAATTATGTAAAGAAGGTAGGGGCATAGCTATCATAGGGACAGGACTGACATTTGTCCCAGGGCCCAAGCTGGGGGGGTGGGGGTGGCACAAATCCTGTCCTGTTCTGATGCGCTGGGTGGAGGCTGAGCTGAGCGGAAATGCCTGGAGCACACGGTGCGCATGGGACCCACCGAAAGAGTGGCACAGGATGGAGCAAGTACCGGTGGCAGCATCGGCACAAGGCAGGCAGTGCAGTCAGAACCTCCAGGGCTCAAGTGCAGCAAGCAGAGGGAAGGAGAGGTGTTGGGGGAGGAAGGAGGGGAGGGAATGGGACAGGGGAAAGGAAGGTAACAGGGGAGCTCAAGTCCATTTCTTCCATCTGGGCCCATTCCAACCTAGCTACACCCCTGAAAGAAGGTATCCAAGTTGGGCGTCCATTATCGAGGAATCAAGATGAACTATGATGGAGAGTCTGTGCAGGTTGCGCAGTTTTTGGCACAGCAGAGAAAGAACTGGAGGAACAGGGTATTTATATGGCCCCGAAGATGTTATCACTCCCCATTTGGACCCTGCTTGGAGAATCTGCCCAGTCTTAGTGCCAGAGGGCGCCCAACCATGTTCAGAGTGTATATGGAGAGGCCCTTGAAGGAGGAGTAATAATGTTTGGATGACAGTAACAATAAATGTTCTACAAGGTCCAGCAAGATGATGTATTGTATGTACTAGGGAGCTGGTGTTTAAAGAGAAAGAGATGGATATATAAAACAGAACAAGTTATAAGAAATGCAAAAAATAAAATAAATAAATAAATAAATAAATGCCTTGATTTGCTTTTAAAGAAGTTAACTGTTATGTTACTATTACGATCAGAATATGAGGCCAAGTAAGCCATAGTTGAATGCTGGGAGTCTGCACAAGGAAACATCACAGGCATGCTGGGTGTTTGCATACATCAGTCTATGTCCATAGTGGGCCCCTGGATTTACAACAACTTCTTGCATTTCAAAGAAGGGAGTCTTTGGAACAGGACAGCAAGTTATGATTGTGATACAATTCAAGGACCATCAAGACATCAGCTACCCTGATGTAAAGCAGGAACCAAATGGTCCAAGAGATAAGAATGAAGATGGAGCTGACCTCTTATGGCATGATCACAAGCATCATAAACAATATGCCCAAACAAAGGGGTGTATTGGGAAAACAGCATACCTCAGCATACTGACAGAATGGGTCCTAAAAAAAGTATAAAAAGAGCCTCCCTTTCAACAAAATGTCGGTACAAGGCTTGCGGGCACTAGCTTTGCAGTGAACAGTTGTGGTTTGTGCCCCTTCCTGACCTTACACACACCGATCTACTTCCCCTCTCTCTAGAAGCTCCTCAGGGCCACACCATTGGACCCTCTCCCCATCTTCTTCAGAACTAGTCCTCGTATCCGACTGTGGCCACCGGTCACGTAAGAACAAACATAGATTAGATCACTGGGGTTCTTAACTGGTAATATTGCTAAGTCCAACTATTAATGTGATATCCAATAAAATAGTTGTACCTATACAATTGGTGTGGTTCTTGGGCAATCACAATCAGCAATCCTAATAAAACGTAACAACTTGGTGGAGAATGCTCAGGAGGGAGGAAGTATCTGTGTTGAGTGTCACATGACACAATAAGGCAATAGCACAGAAATATCTGTGTTGAGTCATAGGGCTATTGGAAAATAGCACAGATATCACCTTCTAGTCAGGGGGGGACCCATATAACAGAGGGTCCTGCAAGAACCAAAACAGGGAAAAGGAATAAGGATATTGTAAAGCACACTTCACACTGCTGGCTGGTGTGAGTGGTGTTGACGGATAAAAAAAGAATTAAATCGCTGGACTGCCATTCCCCGTTTCTGTGTATCTATGGCTTAGTTCAAGAAGAAGAATGTGGGAGGGGTCCCCTTAGAGAATAGGGATAAATTTAAAATCCTCCCTAAATTGAACAAGGAGTGTGTTCATGGTCAGATCGAGTTCTAACTACCCATGTCCTGCAACCAAATGTTTGATGATTGGGAAAAGTATGTTTCTATGTACCATCCCTCAAAAGAAGTTAAAACTGCAGTTCTAATCTGATTTCTCTGGAGAGGAATTGAAGCTTTTGAAGCACAATGCTTATAGTTGAAGGACACAAAAAGGGAGTCAGACGATGAACTATGTGTGCTCAAACAAAGAGACAGGGATGTCCAGAACTGAAAAAAAAATGGAACCACTTCAAAATGCTTGTTGCAGACAAAAGAACAGTGATTTAAAAGATCAGCTAACCAGAGCCCAGCACAATCTTAAACGCTGGGGAGGGGAACACATTTGCCGCAATGGGCTTAGTTTTATTTTATTTATTTATTTATGGCCATAGGCCAAAAAACACTAGAGAAAACGTATCTCCATATGTGACCATATCAACACTACATAAACATTCTATAATTCATTAATACAAAAAATCCATTATAGCTATATTCCATATAATCAGCAAATATCTTATCATTTCCTTTGCAGAGGGCTAGCCGTAATAGAATTTAAACCTTAGCCTCCTTTTATTAAAATATTGCCTTGCTCTTTTGGGGGATTACTTTGGCAGAGCTTGACCCCTGATTGTAATAGATCAGATTTGTTTACAGCTTTTTCCAAAATAGAAAAAGCAAGCAACTTAGCTGGTAAACATAAGTCAACTTAGAACAGTAATAAACTACAAGAGATATTACAAAATATACCACTCAAAGATAAACTCCTACAGCAAACTCTTAAGAAATAAAGCTCTTTAAGGGTACACATCCAAGTTGACAGGAGCTCATAATGAGACTACAGCCATCCTATAAACAATGGAAGACACTCTGCTTTTTAATATAATCTACATTTGAGGGTCTTGACTTTAGATGTTTTTGCAAGAGCTCTAGGTCCAGCTCTTTTCTGATTTTACCAGCCAGGATCAAACCTTTTCCCAAACTGCATCTCAGCAGAACCATTTTGCAAGGGCCATATAGTTTTCTGCTGATAAAGCCAGCCGATTAAATGGTTCACTTTAGCTGCTATTATTTTTGCTCTTTCAGTGGCATAGAGAGGGCATTGCCATAATAAATTATTGATGTCTCTGTTGTTCATCCCTCACTCATTCCCCAAGGCGAGAACCATTTGATAGTAAAGGGTATTAAATTGGAGGGTTTTAATGGCCATATAAGTGTTGGGAAACAAATTATGCAGTGTCCTGTGCAAATTGAGAAAAATTGGTACCGGGAGGATATTGTTCTGGATGCCATCTTGAGCAATGACAACATTCTATTAGGGAGTCCAACTGTGGTCAACAACCATTGGTGCGTAGATTTATCAAATATGTGCATTTGGCACCACAAGGCTCCATACCAGGAAACCCACGCCATCACCTCTATATTCAGAGTCAATGCACTAAAAGCTGTTGAACCTTGCAGGATCCCTGGCTTCAGGAATTTCCTCTAGACTGGGCAAAACACAAATTGGAATGTGGTAAATTTGATGCAAATACTGCCAGTAGAAGGAAATTTTGATTGGATATGTCTGGAGCTCATGCTGTTTGTCTACAAAATTTGGGAGTAAAGCACAGTTTTTTAATAGTGAAGAAAATTAGTAACTGGAACAAACTACCAGAAAGTTGATTTTATTATTTGAAATTAGTGATTTATGAGTGGCTATCAATGAAATTACAACAATTTATTTCAGGACCAAGTCCCTTGCCCCTCTCATGGGTTTTTATTTCAATAAATGCCAAATTATCTAGACGAAGACGGAACAGGCACTCTAAAGTATACAGCACAAAACCATGCCACTTATTAGGCACATGAATTATGTAATAACCTTTACTCACCCATATTTGACAACTTCAGCCTAAGGGGCTTCCCTAAAGCCAACGGGGGAATCAATGGGTGCTAACAGTGGGGTCAGAAGGACTGGAGGAGCAGCGCCACCTGACTGACTGGATGTCCCCTCCCCCCATTGCAGGTACAGGGTCTTAGTCAAGGGGCTGTCCAGAGGGGTGCCTGAGAGAGTGGGGCCAGAGGGATTAGAGGAGTAGCGCCACCTGGCTGACTGGATGTCCCCTCCCCTCATTGCAGGTACAGGGTCTTGGCCAAGGGGCTGTCCAGAGGGCGGTGCCCACTGGGTGGCAGTCGAAGGGCGTCGCCAAAGGATGAAGAGCCATTGGTGGGCCGTTTGCAGACGGATGCGGTGGAGGCGGCGATCTTCACACCCGCAAGACCCATCCCTTTCCCCCCTCTGTAACTGACCCACCAAGATGCCTGTCCTTCTCTCTCACACCCTCCCTCCCCATACCCTCTCACCTGCTTCTTCTGCTACTTCTTTCCCCTCTCCTCCTGCCTCCCACTAAGCCTATAATCTCCCTCCACTGTCCCCACACCTCCTCCTCCCCCCACCACTTCTTGCCGCCTACCCCTCTGCCTCAGTGCCCATCTCCTGCCGATCCCATCGCTCCCATTCCTCATATCTTATCCCCATTCCCTGTCTCCCCCCTGATCAACTCCCATTCTCCTGTTCCCTCTGGAACTGTCACTCCTCTGCTAATAAAGACCCCTATATCCATGATCTTTTCTTCTCTTGCACCCTTCACCCCCTTACTGAAACCTGGATCTCCCACACTGACTGTCACCCCTGCCATCCTCTCCTATGGAGGTCTCTCCTTCTCCCACCAGCCCCACTCCGAAGGCCGGGGTGGTGGCGTCGGCCTCCTCCTCGCCTCTTCCTGCCAATTTCAACCCCTCCCCCCTCTCTCTCCTTCCACTCCTTTGAGGCTCACTCTGACTGTAGAACCCTCTCTACCTCCGTGTTGTTGTTACCTACCACCCGCCTGGCTCCCTCTCCTTTCTCTTGGAGTTCGAATCCTGGCTCACCATATTCCTCTCTGACGACATCCCCAAACTCATCTTTGGCAACTTCAATATCCATGTTAATGTACCCTCCCAGCCTTACATCTCTTGCTTCCTCTCCTTAGCCTCCTCCTTTAATCTCCACCTCTGGACTTGCTCCCCCACCCACACTGATGGTCACTCTCTTGATCTCATGTTCTCTAGGAACTTTTCTGTCGCTGATCTCTCCTTCGCATCCCATCCCATCTCTGACCTTTTCCTTGCCTCCTTCAACCTCTCCCACTGCTCCTCCTCCTCTTCCCCATCCCTTCCGTGATCTGCAGGCCATTGTGCCCCAGGACTTTGCCTCCTCCCTCTCTCCTCTTCTCCCCTCAGTCCTCTCCTCCACCTCCCCCAATTCTGCCATCTCCGCCTTCAACTCCTCTCTCACCTCCACTCTTGACTCCCTTGCCCCCCTCTCCTCCCACCAGGGTCGCTCCCGTAACCCTCGCCCTTGGCTCACCCCCACCATTCGCCATCTCCGCTCCTGCACCCGGGCTGCTGAACGCCTTTGGCATAAATCCCACTGCCACGCCGACTTTCTCCACTTCAAATTCTGCCTCTCATCGATCAACTCTGCTATCTCCCTCGCTAGGCAGCAGTACTATGCCTCCCACATTGAGTCCTGCTCCCAGGACCCTCACCGCCTCTTTTCCACCTTTGACTCCCTTCTCAACTCCCCCTCCCTCTTCTCTCTGCACTCAGGATCTTGCTCTCTTCTTCACTTCTAAGATTGACAAGATCCGCCTGGATATTGCCTCCAAGTCCTCTCCCCCTAGGGATGGGCGAACGCGGTTCGGAAGTTCGGACCGAACTCAGTCTGTTCGGTCGACCGAACTGAACTTCCGAACCAAACTCAAATTTCAAACTGAACCAAACTGAACCGAATTTCCGAACTCGAATTTCAAACCAAACCGAACCGAATTTCCGAACTCTGTTCTGTTCGCCCATCCCTATCTCCCCCTACTACTAATCCCCTCTCCCTACTCCCCCCACCTCTCTCCTGTCCTTCCCCCCCACCTCCCTTGAGGAAATCTCCTCCCTGCTGTCCTCCTCCAACCCCTCCACTTGTCCCCTGGACCCCATTCCTTCCTGCCTCTTGACCTCCACTGCCTTCACCATTGCCCCTGCCCTCCTGCACATCATCAACCTCTCCCTCTCTACCAGCTCCATCCCCTCTGCCTTTAAACATGCCACTGTTTCCCCCATCCTTAAAAAGTCCACTCTGGATTCCTCTGAACCCTCTAATTACCATCCTGTCTTGCTCCTCCCTTTTGCTTCCAAGCTCCTTGAATGGGTTGTCTACTCCCATTGCCTCGACCTCCTCTCTGCCAACTCCTCCCCATACCCCCTCCAAAGTGGCTTCCGCCCCTTCACTCCACTGAAAGCGCTCTTGCTAAGATCACCAACAATCTTCTGGTGGCTAAATCCAACCGCATTAACTCTATTGTCCTCCTTAACTTGTCCTCCTTGATCTCTCTTCTGCCTTCAACACTGTTGACTACTCGTTTCTGTTTAAATCGCTCTACTTGGATTCTGGGATTCTGTCCTCGACTGGTTTTCCTCCTACCTTTCTGACCAATCCTTCAATGTATCTCTTCCTAACTCCTCCCCCTCGTCCTCCCTACCCCTCTCAGTTGGGGTTCCCCAAGGCTCCGTCCTTGGCCCTCTCCTCTTCTCTATCTACACCCAATCCCATGGCAAACTCATTGCCTCCCACGGTTTCCAATACTACCTATATGCTGATGACACTCAGCTCTATCTCTCCCCCTCTGTTCAAGCTCGTCTCACCAACTGTCTCGCCAATATCTCTGCCTGGATGTCTCAACACCAACTCAAACTGAACATGGCAAAAACTGAACTCCTGGTCTTCCCTCCCATCCTTCCTCTCCCTCTTCCCTGTCAATTACCATTGACGGGGGTCTATATCGTCCCTCTCCCCCAAGCTCGCAGCTTCATGTTGGGCTTCATCTTTGACTCGCACCTTACCTTCAATCCCTACACTGACTCTATGGCCAAATCCTGCCACTTCTCTCTCCACAACATTGCCAAGATCTGCCCTTTTCTGTCCGTCTCCTCTGCCAAAACTCTCATCCACACCCTAGTCATCTTACACCTTGACTATTGTAACCTCCTCCTCACTGGCCTTCCCCGCTCCCACCTTTCTTCCCTCATCTCTGTTCAAAATTCTGCTGCCAGGATCATCCACCTAGCCCGTCACTTTGACCACGTGCAGCCTCTCCTCTCCTCTCTCCACTGGCTCCGTCTTCCTGAGTGCATTCTGCACAAGCTCCTCATCTTCATCTACAAAGCCATTCACAATCTCACTCCCCCCCCACATCCCTCCTCTCTCCCTCTGTTCCTCCTTCCCTGTCTCCCCTCCCCCTGTCTTTAGATTGTAAGCCCTTGGGTAGGGACCGTGTCTATTTTATTCTTTGTAAACACTGGGTACATCTCTAGCGCTGTATAAATGCTAATAAAATAATAATAATAATAATAATAATAATAATAATAATAACAACAACAACAACAGCACATGTGCATCTGCTATTATGGCTGCACATCCAGAGGCGGGATGACTGCCCCTACAAGCCCAGCTGGGTTAGGTTGGGGGACAGAATCAAACATTCCCCTGGCCTGACCTGGTCAGAAAGGAGAGTGGGAAGCGATGTGTGGCTGTACGGCTCTGGCTCTGCGCTGTGGCCAGCGCCCTGCCACCCACCATGATGACTGCCATGGCAAACCCACACACTGGCCTGGGCAGGCACAAAAACAGTTGTGCTGCCTGGTTTGCACCACTCTAGCCCACCTGACCAGTTTGCAGGGCCAGTGCATAGGCCTGGTTTGTTCCAGGCCCACTTTTCATGCCCGGCCACCAACCCTGCCAGGGTCTGACCTGGCTCTACCAACATGCAGAATTCAGTACTGGCCCAGGCAGGTGAAATTGGCCAAACTGGGCAAGTGTCACGTCTATTAATACCCAATGTCAGAACTGGGATTATCATTCAGAAGTTGCAGTCTTTCTGTTGGGTATTCATATTAGGGCTGTACCAAATACTACATCTGAGTACTCAGGCCAAATTCTGAAGTTCCAAGTAATCTTCCCAAGTACTCGGCGGCACTTCGGCACTGTTTCTGACATTTTGGAATTTGGACTTAGAATTCCAGACCTCAGAAATGGTTTCAATGGAAAATACATTTTCAGCTGTAACATTTTTGTATTCCATTTGATTTGGATGGCTCTTGGAAGGATTGTACCCAAAATGGAGGGCATTAAGTGTGCCAAATTTCAGAAGGAATTGGATTTTATAATCATCTGAAGTTTGTTATTTTACAAAAACCTGTGTACACATTCCTGGCGGTAACTTTTTTGTATCCCATCCAATTTGGATGAAACCTGGGAAGATTATACCCCTCCCCATGTTTACCATCTCTATCAAATATTATATTATTATTATTATTATTATTATTAGACATTTATATAGTGCCAGTCGTGTGACCTGGTGCTGTACAGAACACAGAACTAGACGCAGTCCCTGCCTGTGGCTTACAATCTAAAAGACAAAGGGGGGGAGACAGGGAGAAGAGACAGTGGGAGAGACATGGGAGAAGACAAACAAACATTCAAGCGGATGCGAAGTCTCAGGTGCGTATGCTTGGCTTCGTTAAAAAGAGGTTGGTAGCAACAGTCAGCAGAGGCGGGCAGACAGTAAGAGTAAGGGGAAAGACTAGCAGGCATTGGGAAAGGCAGCAAGGAAAAGGTGGGTCTTGAGGAGGGATTTGAAGGAGCGGAGGGAGGAGGCAAGGTGGATGTGGGCAGGGAGGGAGTTCCAGGCATG